>CM051001.1:5626826-5711944 GCA_027704905.1 Muraenolepis orangiensis | reverse complement strand
GTGTTGTCAGTCACTATATCTGTTATATTGGTGAATCTCTCAAATGCTGAGATGCAAACTGACGACAGAACACCGTCTCTGAGGTAAGTCTTTAAACTCAGTCTCTTTAGGTTTGTAGAAGACATATATGAGTATTTTGATGTTCTAAATAGATACGATACCACGCAAGTAAAAGTACTATAACTCCCATAAAAAAAATACTAAGTAGGCCTATTTCATGTAACAGTCCAAATGAACAGTGATAAACGGTTCTTTTGTTTCTCATTTCATAGATTTTGTTGATTATCTTTTTGTGATTATCAGTCGTAAATTCAAACTCAGTATTCCTAAAAATAATAGACATCAATTAATATAATCTGACAGATCATGGTTTCTTTAGTGAAAAACAACAGTCCTTCATTCATCCATGTTCTATTCTATATCTAATTAAAACACATACATCTATGTTATTATTCTATATCTAATTAAAACACATACATCTATGTTACTATTGACCTTCCATAAATCACCTAATGTGTGTGACACTTCTGGTTATTGCCCTCCAGGGGGCGATGTAGAGACACGGGGTCTTTAGGAGGAGAGCCGTTCACCCCGGGCTGTTAGTCCAACTCTTATTCCCGTTCAGTTTCCTTTTACTCTGTTCTTCTGTTCTTATCAAAGACACCCGACACGCGTGTGGAATTGTCTCTGCCCATCCTTCGCAATTCCTACAATATCTAGACCAAACACTCCTCCACGTTATTATTCTATATCTTATTCAAACAGTTATACGTAATGAATAGACCGAAAGGGCCGCAGCTATTGACATTATTATGTTATATACATGTTGACGCGACTACGGTCTTCTGTGACGGAGTGTTCTCCTGGATGTAGTAACCCTAGGTTGACACAAGGGGGAGGCAGAGGAACACTTTGAAATTCTGCAGCACACCTCTTGCAAAACACTACAAACTATTTATTATGTTAGACCAGTGGCGGCTGGCCCATAGGGGGCGATGGGGCGCCGCCCCCCCTAAACTACACGCACAAACAAAATAAAAAATAAAAAAACATCTAAAAAAAATAAAATATATAAATTGTCAATATGTGTGTGTTTAAAATATGGAATGCACCCAGAAATATGTGTAAAATATGATTTAAAAATAATTTGCGCAACATAATATGCTTTTCCTAGTACACATATGCCTAGTACACTGCAGCCTTAAGGGCGCATTTGTATGACGATGCTGCTGGAGCGCTTTTCAAATCGCCCCATGGAGGCGGGTCTCTGTAGCAGTTTAGCCAATTGCTAATTCAAGATATAAACTAGTGACATAAAATGTAGCCAATCAGCGTCCTCAAAACGTCTTCCCGTGTGGCGCTTTTCAAATCGCCCCACGGAAGATTTGTGTGCGTCACAGTGTACTACTAGGAAAAGCATATTATGCTCTGTCTCTGCGGGCACACACACACACACACACAGACGCACACACACAGACGCACACACACACACGCACACACACGCACACACACAGACGCACACAAACACACACACACACAGACGCACACACGCACACGCACACGCACACACACACACGCACACACACACACACACACACACACACACACACACACACACACACACACACACACAGACGCACACACACACACACACACACACACGCACACGCACACACGCACACGCACAAACACACGCACAAACACACACACACACACACACACACAAATATATGTCAGTGTTTTTTGTCAGTGTGTGCCGATATATATATATTTTTGTTGAGTGATTGATATAGTTTTCATGAGTGATTTAAACAAGCAGGTATATATATATGGATGTCGCGATCGTGAAGTCCAAGGGGGGGGGGGGGGGTCGCGATCGTGAAGTCCAAGGGGGGGGGGGGGGGGGTATAGCTGGTAAAATGGTATAGCCCCCCCTGGTGAAAAATGCACCAGCCGCCACTGTGTTAGACCCTTCATTCAAAATGGAAATCTCTTTCAATATTTGGTGAAACGCTTCTATTTAAAAAATTAAAACACTATCTGAAATAGGGACACCCACACAAAACACCCTATACATTAACTGAACTGAACACCAATCAGCCTGAGCCTCAGCACTACACATAGGCCTCAGTCTGGATCCCTAAACCACCACCCATCCCTACAATATACTTCTACGTTAAAATGAATCCTAAGCATTACAGCTTTCAGCCATTGCTTACACACTTGTTGCAGAGTAAGTCTCAATGTGTCACGGCCTGTTCCTCTTCCTAGTTATCCTCTGTTGGTTTTTGTTTGTGTGCTGGGCTGTCTGTGTGTGAGTGGGTGTGTCCCGTGGCCATCTTGGGCCACTTCCATTTCCCCCATGTGTTCCCTGTGTGGCCGATTGATTGTCGCACATCTGAATCCTGTTGGGCTCATCTCTGCTGCTATTTAAGCTCCATGCCAGATTGTCTCGCACAAAGCCATGTGTGTTTTCACGCCTGGATTGCCTGAATTGGATTTGCTGCCTCCGTGAAACGACCAGGATAAGTGGTAGACGATGGATGGATGGAACAATATTTCCCAGAAATCTGTATAAGAACAGACAAAATTATTTTCTTTAAAGTTGTTGCTGCTTGTGTTTATCATAAAACAATGGATTGTTATGTCCTGATTTCACAGTTTCATTTTGAACTAGAAGTGAGATGCTTTTCTCCATGTGTTGTGTATTATGTGTCTTGTATGTACAGTTTGACACATTGAGCCAAATTGTGTAAGTGTGTAAGCAACAGGTACCAACTGTAAAAGAGAAATAGTTCTGGTGCCGACAACAAAGAAACTAGTCAAACATTCAAACTCTCTCTCACCCCCCCTCTTCCTCACCTACCCCCCTCTTCCTCACTCCCCCTCTCTTCCTCACCTACCCCTCTTCCTCACCTACCCCCCTCTTCCTCACCTACCCCTCTCTTCCTCACCTACCCCCCTCTTCCTCACCTACCCCTCTCTTCCTCACCTACCCCTCTCTTCCTCACCTACCCCCCTCTTCCTCACCTACCCCTCTCTTCTTCACCTACCCCTCTCTTCCTCACTCCCTCTCTCTTCCTCACCTACCCCCCTCTTCTTCACCTACCCCTCTTCCTCACCTCCCTCTCTCTTCCTCACCTACCCCTCTCTTCCTCACTCCCTCTTCCTCACCTACCCCTCTCTTCCTCACCTACCCCCCTCTTCCTCACCTACCCCTCTCTTCCTCACCTACCCCTCTCTTCTTCACCTACCCCTCTCTTCCTCACTCCCTCTCTCTTCCTCACCTACCCCCCTCTTCTTCACCTACCCCTCTTCCTCACCTCCCTCTCTCTTCCTCACCTACCCCTCTCTTCCTCACTCCCTCTTCCTCACCTACCCCTCTCTTCCTCACCTACCCCTCTCTTCCTCACCTACCCCCCTCTTCCTCACCTACCCCTCTTCCTCACCTCCCCCTCTTCCTCACCTCCCCCTCTCTTCCTCACCTACCCCCCTCTTCCTCACCTACCCCTCTCTTCCTCACCTACCCCCCTCTTCCTCACCTACCCCTCTCTTCCTCACCTACCCCCCTCTTCCTCACTCCCCCCCTCTTCCTCACCTACCCCCCTCTTCCTCACCTACCCCTCTCTTCCTCACCTACCCCCCTCTTCCTCACCTACCCCTCTCTTCCTCACCTACCCCCCTCTTCCTCACCTACCCCTCTCTTCCTCACCTACCCCCCTCTTCCTCACCTACCCCTCTCTTCCTCACCTACCCCTCTCTTCTTCACCTACCCCTCTCTTCCTCACTCCCTCTCTCTTCCTCACCTACCCCCCTCTTCTTCACCTACCCCTCTTCCTCACCTACCCCTCTCTTCCTCACCTACCCCCCTCTTCCTCACTCCCCCCCTCTTCCTCACCTACCCCCCTCTTCCTCACCTACCCCTCTCTTCCTCACCTACCCCCCTCTTCCTCACCTACCCCTCTCTTCCTCACCTACCCCCCTCTTCCTCACCTACCCCTCTTCCTCACCTCCCCCTCTTCCTCACCTCCCCCTCTCTTCCTCACCTACCCCTCTCTTCCTCACTTACCCCTCTCTTCCTCACCTACCCCTCTCTTCCTCACCTCCCTCTCTCTTCCTCACCTACCCTTTTCTCTCTCTAATATAATCATCAGTAGTGGTGTTCTGCTCTCCCCCTACACTCTAGAGCAGACTAGTTGTACTACAGCAGACTAGTTGTAAGGAAGGTATAAATGGCAGATGTAGCAAAGTAAAAGGTAGATAGTCAGTTAAAAAATATACTTGAGTAAAGAGTACAAGTACCGTTTAAAAAAACAAACATGAAAGTACTCATTCTTCCGGAAAAACCTTTTTTCACTCATGTGCGTATGACTTGTACCTCATAACTACCCACCACTGTGCGATGCTAGATATATATAGCCTATACCTTAAAGATAAAGTATGTATTTGACTGACTCCTTGTCTTTGCCTCTTCTTTCTTGTTCAGAGAGAAAGCATTAAATGCTGTGCGGCTGTATGCCTCGGATACACTGGACTACGTTGACACAGTGATACAATTCTGTGACGGACATTGTAAATGGATGGAGGAGAGGAAGACAGACGTATGCATGCTGAGGTACATCCAACAGAGCCTTAATGATCAAGAGGTCTACAACTCTAAGATTGAAGCCGTGGATCAATACTTCGGGAACCTGTTGACCACCGGAAGCTGCCATGAAGTGCTTGTGAAACGGCTGGCTATGGTCCTGAACAACACAGTAAAAGGAATGGAGAAGCATGGCTACTACCTGGAGGCCATAGAGAAGCTTGCGGTCACCTCTCTGCACATGTTCCCGGGGGAAGATGTTGAGGAGATGATCGACAGGAGATGCGGCCTCAAAAGAGTTGAAGACAGCATCTTTGCAGCCCGCCTGGTCTGCCCTCTCCTTCTGCTGTTTAAGAGAAATGCTTCAGCCTTCTTTCTGCCAGACCTCCTCAATGTGGACGTCTTTGTGTTCGAGTTGGACAAGTACATTCAATCGACTGAGAAGATCTGCTCGGGAATGGAAATAAGGTAGGATGTCTCATTATAAACATAAGCATTGGATTCTAGAGACGTATTCCTGGAGTCATTAACTAATGGCACAGTCTCAAGGCGATGTGGAAGAGGTATAACTTGGCATGTCATTCACAGCTCTATTGACTGTGGTCACAAGCAACATTTGATTCACTTTGCTGGGGATTTCTCTGATGGAGACCTGCAAAACATCCTTTCTCATGTCAACCAGCTGTCTCATATCAGGTAAGCATCAATCCTATGGGCTAGATCAACAGTAACATTTCCATAGATATTTAATTGTCCACAAACCTAAACATTTTCACACACACACACACAATGGATCTAGATTTGATGTTGCTAGTCAGATGACAAATGTATGCAATTGTTTTGAATAGAAAACACACAATGCAACACAACTTGTATGTGTTGGTGTTCCACAGCTGTTCAGAACCATACCTCTGTAAAAAAAGGAAGTTCAAACATCTTGAACAAATTTTTTTTTTTCGTACGATAAAGTACATTTGTAAAATAAAAAACAATAACAATGTCATCTCCAGTTGATCCTTCTGAACTCATTTTCTCAGGATGGACCCACACTTCAGACTGGTGTACCTATTCCAAGAAAGATCTGTGTCTTGCTTCATCGACCAATTCACAAAGTGCCAAGCCAGAATGTATACATCCCTTGAGGACTTGGAAGGTACGGCCAACCAGCTGGACAGTATGAAGAAGGGCGCTCAGATCTCGTCCATCGCTGGTAGCTCAGTGGGGGTGGTGGGTGGTGTTTTATCCATTGCTGGACTGGTTCTAGCCCCTATTACAGCTGGGGCATCTCTGGGTCTGACCTTGGGTGGGATGGGGCTGGGAATTACCAGTGGAGTCAACAGTGCAGTCACCGGGGTAACAGAGATGGTAGTCAATAAAACACAGGAGAATAAAGCCAATGAGGTTTTCCACCACTTCATTGAGGATATGAGTCAGATCCAGGCTTGCCTGGAGGAGGTGGCCAACCAGAGGGAGTTTACATTAGGAGTGGATTATTTGGATGTTGTCAAGAGAGTAGTCAGGGTGGGGGGAAATATTTCAATTCATTCAATTGGCCGAAATGTAAAAACATTTAGTGAGGATTTCTTGGCTCTGAAAGCGCTAAGAAATGAAGAGTTAATCACAAGCACTGGCCAGCTTGCACTGCAGGAGTCCAGTGGGTTATCCAGTGCAGCTAAAATGTCGTCAGAAATCACAGATGTAGGGCAGACAGGGCTTAAAGGAACCCAGGCAATCTCCAAAACAGCCAGGGTTGTTGGTATCACTGTCAATGCCCTGTTCATTGGTTTGGACATCTACACTATTTGTAGTGTGAGCATTGATTTGGCGGAAGGAAGCAAAAGTGAAGCCTCACAGTTCATCAGATCCAGGGCAAAACTTTTGCGCTCAGAGCTGGACTTCTGGCAAAGCATGGAGGCCTCATTGCAAACTGGGAAACTAACATCGGAAAGAAACCAAATAATCCTGGAGATGAATCTGGAGACAATTGGAAAGAAAAGAGAAAATAAAAAATAGTGTATAATCTGTTGAGATCCTTACACACCTTTCAGTTAATATGGTAGAACACAGAATATCGCTATACTATAATCCTGAATATAGCCAAATTGAGGGGAAATTATGTTTATGGATGAAACTTAAAATATGTTTTTACATTACATTTAGCAAGGTTATTTGTAGACCGAAGAGGTTCCAGTGTGGTTGGTAACCAACCTGTACAAGCAGATGTTTAGGTATCCCTTGTCTAGGAAACTCAGATGACAAAAAAACGTAATCTAGTTGTCTTATGTAAACATTGTTTAGAATTGTGTAACCATGATTTAACCATGATTTGGTTACCAATGCTCCCTTTAAACTATTGATGTACTTTTATAACTATGATAACCGTTTTGTTAATCAATGTATCTGGAAACTATTGATTCAGAATTCAAGATGTTTATTTGCCATATGCAACAAGTACAATAGAATGCTTTCTTCCCATTCCCTCTCGCAGTATGAATTTCTACAATTGAACACTTTATGCTATACTATGGACTATACTTATACTATCCAACACCTTCGCTTCAAAAATAACAATGAAAAGAATAATAAAGTGACTGATGGATGATATAAACATGTGTTGAATTGTGCAAAAAGCATTTAAAAGCATTTTAAAGTTCCAGTATTGCAGCAGCATCATGAATACAGTGCAGAACAGTGCAGTAACTGAAATGAGTCCAGAAAGTCCAGCAAAGTATAATAGTGTAATGTAATATGGATGACAATGTTATGATAGTGGCAGCACTCCTAGCAGTTCAGTTAGAGCACTGCTTGTTGATAAAAACTGTCCTTGAACCTGGTAGTCCTTGTACGGATGATGCGGAACCGGTGACCACACCGTAGGGGGGAGAAGAGATGGTGCCCAGGGTGGTTGTGGTCCTTTGTGATTGAGAGGGAGATGGCCTTATTCCCTCATCTGGTCCTAAAGATCTCCTCAATGCATGGTAGTGCACACCCGATCATATTTTACACTGTCCTCATGACCCTCTGGATGGCTTTCTTATCCTGTGCAGTGGTGTTGCCGTACCAAACAGTGACGCCACTCGTCAATGACACCCTCTACAGTGCCACGGTAGAAGTTCACCAGCCATTGTTTGCCTATGCCGCTTCTCCTGAGGCACCGCTGGGCATAGAGGCGCTGATGTGCCTTCTTCAGCATGATCGGCTTGCGGGTCCACGCCAAGTCGTCAGAGATCTGTAGTCCCAGAGAGTGGAAGCAGCTGACGATTTACACCGGTGTCCCGTTCAGGCTGATGGGTGCACGGTGGCTCCTGAAGTCCAGGGGACAACAGACTTGCACATTCAGTGCAAGTCTGTTGTCCTTGCACCCTCACGTCAGTCGTACTACCTCATCTCTGTACTCTGTTTCGTCGTCCTCCCTAATCAGGCTGATGTGTCGTCTGCAAACTTGATAATCCGATTGTTATGTGTGTACAGTGAGTACAGCCGTGGACTGAGGCAGCAGCCTTGCGGTGCTCCGGTGTTGAGGACCAGAGTGGATGAGATGTTGTTCCCAATCTTCAACACTTGAGGCCTGCCCGTCAGGAAGTCCATAATCCAGTTACAGATGGGGTGGCGCCAGAACTAGGTCCCTCAGTTTCAGGACCAGCTTGGAGGGAACGATGGTGTTGAACGCCGAGCTGTAGTCAATGAACAGCAGTCTGACGTAGGTGTGCCTCCTGTCTAGGTGCTCCAGGGCCATGTGTAGTGCCAGGGAGATGGCATCGTCAACAGACCTGTTGGGTCTGTATGCTAACTGGAATTGGTCTGGGGACTCGGGATGGAAAAGTTAATGTGTGACATGACAAGTTTCAACAGGCACTTCATTGCTATGGGTGTTAAAGCCACCGGACGATAACCATTGAGGCTTGTTACCTTGGTATTTTTAGGTAACAGCACAATGGTTGTCTCTTTGAAGTGATTGTAACCATGATTATCCATGACTTATGATAAGAAACTAGGGATGGGACGATAACGTTTTTTGCCACCGATCACCGATCACCGATCACAATGAGAAATATCTGCCCCACCGATCACCGATCACCGATTTTTAATAATTAAAAAAAAATGTTTGCAGCTATAGTGGTCTACAGTGTATCGCTGCTATAGCAGTCTATTATAGCAGGGGTTCCCAAACGCCGGGCCGCGGACCGGGCCGGACCGGTACCGTGGAGGTGTTACTGCCGGGCGGCGAAACAGGTGTGTGTTTATCATCATATTTGACTCAAATAATTTGAGTATAGGTGAACGGCGGGCGGTATAATCTATATATAGAGATGATATATATAGTATAATCTATATATATAGATTATATAGCGGTATAATCTATATATATAGATTAAATATATATCGGCGGCATAACGAGAGACTTTCAGTTACACGCGCTACTAAACAGACTACGCGCTAGTGACGTGTCGGTCGCGAACGAGCCGGGGTTTGTGTTACGGGCGCTCCGCATACATGCGCGTTTATACTGAAATCGAGCCCTGCCGTTTTGTTAGGGGTGTGTGTTGACACACACTTTGACAACCGGTCCGCGAAAATTGACAACTGGTCCGCGCGATTTTTTTCATGTATCTGCCGGTCGGTGGCACAAAAAAGGGTGGGAACCCCTGTATTATAGAACAGTTTCATCCATCATGCATTCCTGGGGTTCTCGTTCTCCACGGTCAGTTTAACAAACTCGCCATGCTGCGCTGGGTGATGGGTTTTCAGCAGTGGTGAAGCGTCAGGGCCTTCAAGGTATTCAGAGAAGACCCTGGAAATGAGAATGGTATCTGTGTTGTTATCTGTTATATTACAGTTACGTTGATTTGTTTGTCTTTCTCGGTCCATGCACGACGCGTGGTTTTGTGTTGGAAAAACAATGCAACCAATCAGATATTTTTCTAGGTTGCTGGGATCTACAGCAGGGGTTCCCAAAGTGGGGGTCGCGGGACCCCCCGAGGGACCCCCAAGGGACCCCAAAGTGGGGGTCGCGGGACCCCCTCTTGATGTGACCCATGAGGTTATCATTTGTATTATTATTGTCACACAATGTTCGTGATCGCGACATACCCCCCCCCCCCCGCACCGTTGGACTTCACGATGTTCCCCCCCGTCGGACGGTGATAGTGGGGGGGTCGCCAGTCTCCAGTCTGTTATTTTGGGGGTCGCGGGCTGAAAAGTTGGGGAACCCCTGGTCTACAGAAGGTCCAGTTGTGATAGACACGCTTCGCCACTGGTTTTCAAGTGTCTTATTAAATTTGTCTATTTGAAATTTTTTACCTTGCTTCCTCCACGAGATATTTTCTCTTTGCACACATTACAGATGGCAAATGTTACATCTGTATCACACACTTTGAAGAAACTCCACACTGCAGACACCGCTGACATGTTGAGGCAGGGCGAGTATCACACACAAAGAGATGAGCTCACGTGTTTCTCACGTGCAGGATCGGCTATGAAATCGGCAACATTAAAGCAAGATCGGCATTCTCCGATTGTGCATTTTTCTTCAAAATCGGCCGATAATGATCGGAAGCCGATCGATCATCCCACCTCTATAAGAAACCTTTACCAAGTTAGAATAAAGAAGTTGAAGCACAGACCTAGACCTTTTTTTGCCTGAGAAAATGAGGAACCAGATTCTCATAAAGTGAACTAAGGACTCTTTAGTGACAATGGGGCGTTTGCTAAGCCATCACTGGGCAGAAAAAAAGAGGAGGTGTTTGGCCTGCAACCTCTCACTCTCTTCCTCCTAAAAATGTTAGTGTAGCAGACAACGCTGACACCAGCCAACACTCCTCCCGAAGACAAGGACACAGGGTGAGGAGGAATCCGGTATATTGCAGGAGTTTGAATCATTGTGAACAGAGCAGATGGTACATGCTAGAGCTCTTCCTCGAGTATGTGTGGTGGTGGCTGGTTTAAGTTGTGGGCCTTGATTAACAATGACCCACAGGTGTGCAGCATCACCAGCCAATCAGTCTAACATAGGCTAGGTGAGGCTGCTTAAACCAGCCACCAACCACACACACTCCACATACCCAAATTGAGGCTGGGGAAAATCCCCAGCTGAAACCTACTCCCCCCCCCCACCCCCATTCAAAAATAAACCTTAACTTGACTCTACACGTAAAAAATGAGGTGATGAGGAATCCCGTTAAAACAACGATGAGGCAGCCTACAAGGACGAGGTCCAGCACCTGGTGGCGTGGTGCGTTGACAACAACCTGGCCCTCAACACCAAGAAGATCAATTAGCTCATTGGAAGTATGGAACGTCTGGCTAGCAGAGTCGAGAAGGCAATGACACGTCGAGCTACAGCGGGCATACCCTGAGTTGGGGGGACCCCAAACAGAGCAGTCAGGGGGTTAAGGCCTATACTTGTATTAAGGACTTGTTCGAGAGTTTTAAAAATATTGGACCAAAAGGCAGTCAGGCTAGGGCACGACAAAAACATATGTGGTTGGCCGGAGAAAGTTTGCACCTATTACAGGCATCACTTCTTTGCGGAAATATTTTAGCCAATCTAGCATTGGTGAAGTGGGCTCTGTGGAGCACCTTGCACTGTAGTAGGCCATGCCTAGCACATATAGAGGAGGAGTGCACCAGGCCAAGGATATCCCTCCACATGCTGTCAGATATGACAACACCCAGGTCACATTCCCAGGACTCTTTAATGGATGCAGTAGAGGCAGGGATAAGGGAGGCAATCAGCCGTCTTTGGTTAAAATTAAGGGTGAGTAATTGGTTGATTCTCGATTCAGGGGGGCGGTTGGGGAAGTGGGGAAATAGCCTTTGGACAAAATGCCAAACTTTGATGGCAGGTTATATTTAGCTGACAGAGAAGCGAAGGACGAGAAAACCCCATCTGTGTACAGGTCATTAATTGAAACAAGACCATTAGTCGCCCAGGTGCAGAAGGAGGGATCAGAGCAGGATGGAGAGAACAAGTGATTGTTCAAGAGTGGTGCGAGCGTTGAAGCCCTGTGTACGCCAAGTTGTTTTCTGAATTGGAGCCAGATTTTAATGGTACTAGTGACCACGGGGTTGTCTGAGATGATGTGGGTTACTGTGGGGAGTTGAGAGCAAATGATAGTACAAAGAACCAGAGGAGGAGGAAGTCTCAGTATGAACCCAGGGTGGGCAGGAGTCAGGAGTTTGCAGCCAGCCCAATAGAGGAGTCTATTAATATTACAGGCCCAGTAGAAGTAGCGGAAGTTTGGGAGTAAAATACCACATTCTGACTTGGGTAGCTGAAGAATAGATATTTAAAGACAAGCTGGCTTGCCATTCCAGATGAACAAATTAAATTGACTGTCGAGACTGGTGAAGAAGGATTTATTGATACAAATGGAAATATATTGGAAGAGATATAAAAATGTTGGCAGGATAACCATTTTGATAAGATTAACACGTCCCACGAGGTACAGGAGGAGGGAGGCCCACCTAGCTAAGTCCAATTTGCATTCACCCAATAGTGGTTGGACATTTTGCCAAACAAATCCTTAAAGGAGCTGGGGATGTACACCCCCAAGTATTTTAATTCCATCTGACGCTGTCCTCTGTCTTAAAGGGGAAAGTAGCTGGGGGCAGAGTTCTGGCCAATTGGTTTACAAAAAACACTTTGCTCTTTTGGAGGTTTAACTTATACCCTGACAGACGTCCAAATTGGTCAAGGATTGACAATATAAGAGGAAGGGAATTCACCGGCTTGGAAATGTATAGGAGGAGGTCATCAGCATAAAGGGAAAGTTTATGGACTAGGCCGTGACGAGAGATGCCCACAAACCCATCATGGAATCTGAGTCAGATAGCTAAAGGCACGATGGTTAAGTTGAACAACAGGGGGAAAAGTGGATGATTGAACGCCATTAGTGTGTACAGATGCGGAGGGGGCGGTATACAGAAGCTTTATCCAGGCAATAAATTTAGAGTCGAAGCCAAATTTTCCCAAAATGTAGAACAGGTAGCTCCATTCCACCCTATCAAAGGCTTTTTCCGCGTCAAGTGAGACCACGACTTCGGGAATGCTAGATGTGGGAAAGAAAATGACATTAAGCAACCTCCTGGTGTTAAAAAAAGATTGTCTTCCAGATGTAAAGCCTGTTTGGTCCAGCGAAATTATGGATGGTATTACACGTTGGAGGCGGAGGGATTGGATCTTAGCCAGTATTTTACAATCCACATTTAAAAGGGAGCTGGGTCTATAGGTACCGCAAAGAGTAGGATCTTTGCCTTTCTTCAGAAGCAGAGAGATGGATGCCATGGACAGGGTTGCAGGTAGTCGGCCTACTTGGAGGGATCCATTAAACATTCTTGCTAGAATTGGGACTAAAAGAGCCGAATATGCCTTATAAAATTTGACTGTGAAGCCGTCGGGACCCAGGGACTTCCCGTTTTGCATGGATTTGATCGGTATCTCTAATAATAATAGTATTATTATTTGTGGGGCGCCTTTCAAGACACCCAAGGACACCTTAAAGAGCATATATGCTACAGTAAAAATTAAGATAAAAAACAGTGGACTTCACAAAGTGTCCGCAGGGTTTAAAACAAGACAAACAACAGGAAGTAAAAGTAAAAGGTACAGTTTATAGGGATAAGCCAGTTTAAACAGATGGGTTTTTAGTTGGGTTTTGTAAGTTGTTATAGAGTCAGACTGTCGGATGTGTAATGGCAGGGAGTTCCAGAGTCTGGGAGCCGAGCAACTGAAAGCTCGAGCACCCATGGTGATGAGGCGTGAGCTGGGGACGGTGAGAAGTCCAACGGAGGAAGAGCGGAGGGTGCGGGAGGAGGTCTACTCCTGAGGGAGTAGTAGATGGGGGTTAGAGTGTGGAGAGCTTTGTAGGTGAGTAAAAGGTTTTTATAATCAATCCGGTAGCGCACAGGAAGCCAGTGTAGTTGAATGAGAACGATGTGATGAGGTCAGATGAGTTAGTGTGGATGATGATCCGGGCAGCAGAGTTCTGAATTATTTGCAGTCTGTTGAGGAGTTTGATGGGAAGGCCAGTCAGAAGTGCATTGCAGTAATCAATCCGGGACGTGACAAATGAGTGGACCAGAATTTAAGTACTGGATTGGGACAGAGATGAGCGGACTCTGGAAATGTTCCGAAGATGAAAGAAGGCAGTGTGAGTGATGTTTTTAATGTGTGGTACAAATGAGAGGGAGCCGTCCAGAATGACACTGAGGCATTTTACTTGGGAAGAGAATGGTATGGGGAAGCCGTCGATGATGATGTTTGGAGCTGGGTTGTTTTGTGACTTGGTGAGGGTGGATTTGGAGCCGATGAGCAGGGCCTCAGTTTTGCTAGCGTTGCGCTTGAGGAAATTCCTGCTGCCCAGGGGGAGGAGATATGTGATGAATAGGAGTGGACCCAGTACTGACCCCTGGGGGACACCCAGTGCAACAGAACACCCTGACGTTTGGTTCCTGAGTTGTACAAACTGTTGTAAACTGTCTGTCAGTGAGGTATGATGGAGACACCAGGAGAGTGCAACACCAGCGATCCCAATGCCAGCCAGGCAGTCCAGGAGTAGTGGGTGGGAAATGGTGTAGAATGCAGCGCTGAGGTCGAGGAGGATGAGGATGGTGAGAAGTCCAGAGTCAGCTCCACGGAGGAGGTCGTTAATGATTTTAACCAGGGCCGTTTCAGTGCTGTGTTTTTGGCGGAAACCGGATTGAAAGGGTTCATGGAGGTTGTTTATTTCCAGATGGGACTAAAGCTGTGCGGCAACCACCCTCTCGGAGATGATGGGTCTTGGAGATGAAGGGTAGGTTGGAGATGGGCCTGTAGTGGTTCAGATCAGCTGGGTCAGTACCGGGTTTTTTGAGGATGGGAGTGATTGCAGCCAGTTTGAGGGTGGGGGGTACAACTCCAGAGGTGAGGGAGGAGTTAATTATGTCAGTGACCATGGGTGATATGGCTGGTAGACAAGCCTTAACCAGGGTGGTGGAAAGAGGATCAAGCTGACAGGTGGTGGTTTTGGCTTTACGGATGAGCTCTGAGATGGTGTATTTCGATGCTAGGGTGAAGTTGGAGAGGGAGCTGATGAGTGGTTGGCCAGTGGTAACCATCCAGGGTGGATCACTTGAGGAGGTGCATGATGAGGCCAGCTGTAGGTGAATGGTGTTCATTTTAGAGTGAAAATTTTGAAAAAATTCAGTGCATCGATCAGTGGAGATGTCTGGGGGGAAGCCTTTGAGGAGGCTGAAGTAAGTGTCTGACTGTGGAGAAGAGAACTCTGTTGTTACCTGTGCTGATGCGGTTGGAGTTATAGGAGGATTTGGCATTGGAAAGCGCGTTTTTATAGTGATGAAGGTGATCTGAGTACATTTGGGTGTGAACTGAGAGTCCGGTGTTTTCAAGGGAGCCAGGGCAGTGAGGGAAGAGGAGAGACAGTTATTGTAGTGATTCACCAGCTCAGCAGTGTGGGAGGATGGGGGAGGATTGGGGTAGGAGTTAATCAGGGTGGTGAGATCTGTGGGGTTAATATGTTTAATGTTTCTGAAGATGATGGACCGTTGTTCTTTGGCTTTAGAAAAGGGGGGAATGGATTAAAAAAATTACAGCTTTATGGTCAGAAATGGGGAACTCTGTGACAGCAAGGTTAGTGGGAGTGATGCCAGTGCAGCAGAGTAAGTCCAGTATGTGACCTTTGTTATGAGTTGGGAGGTTGACATGCTGTGTGATACCGAGGCAGTCCAGGAGTGAGATGAAATAATTTGCAAAACCATTGGATGGGTCGTCGATGTGGATGTTAAAGTCACCCAAGAGGATAACAGTAGGGGACATTGCACATACAGATGTTAGTAGTGATGAAAATTCAGGCATTCAAAAGAGGAGTGATGGGGGACAGTGACTGCAGTGACTTTAATGATTTCACGGTACAACACAGCAAGCCCTCCCCCCCCTCCCAGTGGCACGGGGTTTACTAATAAAAGCATACCCCGGAGGGACAGCTGCATTAAGCTGGGAGAAGTCATCAGACTGTTGCCAGGTCTCCGTGAGGCATAAAAAAAATCAAGCTTTTTGTCCATAATGAAGTCAGAAACCAGCAGGGCGTTATTGGTGAGGGACCTTATGTTAAAGATACATAGTTTCAGACTGGTAAAATGTGCATAAGTGGATGCTTTAAGCAGGGGGGATAACACACTGTGATTGACAGCAGGGGCGGTGCGAGGGGGGCGTGGCTTAGTGGAACAGAAAGAGCGGATTGTTTTGTTATTGTTGTGGTTTGTGTACTCAAGTTTTGTCCAGATCCACGGTGAGTGTATCTTGGTCGTTTGAGAATACCAGGGTGTTGGGTAAGCAGAGCTGGAGGGTCCTGGAGTAAGACCAGAGAGGTAGCAGCTCCGTTGCAGAGTAACGCAGCGGCAGAGATGAGCTCATGACCGTGAGACACACAGAGTGCTCCATATGAGCAGTTCAGGTAAAAAATGAAGCTACAAAACCTGCGATGTCGAGGCGGAGGAGTAGTCGTGTTGGTTGTAGGCGCGGGTTTTCGGTTTTCGTTTTGCGGAGAAACCAGACATAGGGCGCTGGGGACGAATGACAGGTTAGCCGGTAGTGGCTAACTTGTACGGGGCAGCCTCCGTGTTGGCAGCAATCCACAGGCGGAGGTTTTCACCCAGGAGAGCTGGCAGAATGGCAGTGGACAGTCTGAACTTCAGTCTGAAGGTGTGCTTTGCAGGGCGCACCAGAGCAGGCTATCGCTCTCCGGTCAAGAGAGCACAGCACAGAGGAGCCCAAGTAGTCCAGTACAGGTGAGCCGTATACCGGCGAGGCTGGCTTCAAGCTACCGAGCACAGTAGCACTAGCGCGTGTACAGACTGATAGACGGCTAAAGTCATCGTCACAGTGTTAGATGGGACAAGAGAGTTTGTAACTGACGGGTTTAGAGTCCAGTTGTACAAGACAACATTCAACAGAACGAGATGAAAAGAACAGAAAACAGCACAAACAACGGAGGAGGCGCGGCAGCAACTTGCCAGCGGCAAATGCTCTCACTCGTGGCTTCCGCTTCCGGTTGACTAAGGTGGATATAGGGCCACCTAGTGCACCAGCGTGGATTTCATCAATTTTGGGGTAAGGTAAGTCGAGGGGGTTGAGGTTCGAGTCAATTATAGGGCATTCGGATGTGTAGAGGCTATTATAATATTCAAAGAAGGATCTATTGATTTCAAGAGGATCGGAGACTAAACTGTCCTCAGGCGACTTAACTTTGGGAATTAATCTGGAAGCGCTAACTGCCCGGGCATGTTGAGCCAGGAGCCTCCCAGCCTTGTCCCCCTGTTCAAAGAAGCAATGTTTGGTTTGTCTTCATTATTTTTCCACCATCTGTGTCATTAAAAGGTCATGTTCTGAATGCTATAAAATGTGTTGTTTATAAAGGGCAGTTGAGGGGGATGAGGAGTAAGTTCCATCAATCTTCTGTAATTCATCTGCAATTTCCAAAAGCTTTTCAGCCTTTCTTAGTTGGGAAACATATGAAATGACTTTCCCCCGAACGTAGGCCTTGAGAGCCTCCCACAGCGTACCACTGCCAACGTCTAACGTGTCATTACACTTAATATAGAGACAAACCTGCGAGGCCACAAAATCCTTAAATTCAATACACGACAGTAGGTGAGAGCTGAACCGCCATATTTTAGGAGGAGATACACTAAGAGGGAAGTGGATGTCAACAGAAACGGGGGCATGATCTGAGGTAACTATAGGGTGGTACTCTGGTAAGATGCAGCAAATTATTATCAAGCAAAAAAATTATCTATCCGTGAAAATGTGTGATGGGCATGTGAGAAAAAGGAATAAGCTTTACTTTGAGGGTTATTAAATCTCCAAGGGGCTGAGATTCCTAATTGTGCTGAATAATTCAGCAGTACATTGGAGGATTTTGATGGGTTGCTATTTTTTGGGGATGATCTGTCAAGAAGCGGATCCTCAGTCAAATTGAAATCTCCACCTATGATTAGGCGGTGATTATCTGCGTTCGGGATTTTAGCAAAAAGGTTTTTTAAAAATTGGTCATCATCCCAGTTGGGAGCATAAATGGAAACCTAAATTACAGGCATATTCTGCAAAACACCTGAAACTTTGACATAGCGGCCATTATCGTCAAGTGTAGTATTTGTCGGCACAAACATGACGCTCTTATGAATAATGATGGCAGCCCCTCTAGCTTTACTAGAAAGTTTTGAATGGAGAAAGTGGCCCTTTCATGCCCGCTTAATGCAAAGGGTGTCAGATGCTTTTAAGATGTGGTTCTTGCAAGAAAATAATGTCCCCTTTGAGGTATTGCAACTGAGTCAATACTTTACCAATTTTAACAGCCTCGGCCTCTCTCCAGTCTAGCTTTGCGTCGAGGCCAGATATGGTTGTCCTGAAATCGGAGGACAGGGCTTTACGGAGATTATCCAAGAGGCCGGATATGGACGCCATGCTAAGCTCATCGCTAGCTCCCACTGGAGGGTCGGTCTTGGCATTTTGTTCATTTTTGCTCTGTTTAGAAGGTTTGGTTGTCATAATTCAATGGTGTTTTCGGCAAGATTATAATATTATTCACTTCAACGCGTGTCTACTCCATCCTATCCAACTGGAAGTCCAGAGGCTGGTGAACTTTTACCGGTGTGCTATTGAAAGCATCCTCACCAACTGCATCACAATGTGGTACGGCAACTGCACTGTTTCCGACCGGGAAGCGCTGCAGATGGTGGTTAAAACTGCCCAACGCGGATCGTTGGATTACCCCTCCCTGCAATAAACACTACCCACCATAAACGGTGTCTGAGGAAGGCACTAAATAGTGGATGACCCCTCTCACCCCAACCACTGGACTGTTTGCCCTCCTCCCCTCCGGGAGGCGCTATACAAACCTCTGTTCCAAGTCAAACAGGCTTAGGAACAGCTTCTTCCCCTCAGCTGTCATCTCCCTGAACTCTGCACCATGAAGACCCCACCCCCCTGCTGCCCAACCCCTGCTGACCCCCCCCCCTGGTGCCACCCCCCTGCTGCTCCCCCCTGCTGCTCCCCCTTGCTGCTCCCCCCTGCTGCTCCCCCCTGCTGCTCCCCCTGCTGCTCCCCCTTGCTGTCCCCCCCTGCTGCTCCCCCCTGCTGTCCCCCCCTGCTGCTCCCCCTTGCTGTCCCCCCCTGCTGCTCCCCCTCGCTGTCCTCCCCTGCTGCTCCCCCCTGCTGCTCCCCCCCTGCTGCTGTCCCCTTGCTGTCCCCCCTGCTGTTGCACCTCTGCTTCCCCCCCCCCCCCCACTGCCGCCCCACACCTCTGCTCAACACCTCTGCTCAACACCTATAATAATAAATCACCACCAATGTCTTTGACACAAACTGTAAAAAACTGTATCACAACTACCTACCTCTCTATAGTTTACATATTTATTAATAAGATAACCCTTAATGTGTACACATTTTTACTGTACCTGCCATATATACTTTAATCTCAAACTGTTGATAGAACTGCATATCTAACCTGCTCTTGTATATATATTTATATATGCTATACATTTCTATATGCTCACTTGTATATATATTTACATTTATTTATATATTTATCCTGCTTTCAATAACTGCATACCCCTGATCACTACCTGTTAAATACCTACTTACCTGTGTATATATATATACCTAGTATTATGCCCATATCCCATTTAATACCTAGTAGACTGTCCTTTAACCTGTACATTTAAACTGTAAATGATATTACCATGCACTTTACTGCAACATTTGCACTCTGGTTAGATTTTTCGCTGTACTGTACTTGTGCTGTGAAATGACTATACATTTTAATCTAATCTAATCTAATCTAAAATGTCTTCTGGATTACAAAACACGTCCTGGTGGACATCCAGTTACTTATGTGATGAGCAAACAGAAAAGTTAAGGTGTGGTCTTATGAATAACACATGTCAAATATATATATAACATATTATATAATAATATTAAAGATTCTAGCAAACCATCTGTGTAAAACACTGTGATATAATTCATATGGGTTTCATTTGCACTTGACAGTTTAAACAGCTGTGGGATTAAGAACATGTACAACCATCCAATCACAATCTGTGTTCCCCCTGCCTCCACCAGAGGGCAGCATCACCCCTTGGTCATTCTCACCCGCAGCTGCAGCGCACTACAATCCACAATAGTGTTGAAGCCTCCTGCCCTTTGTCACATTGTTCCTGACTAGGACAGACTCTCCAGCGTGTGTTTCTCGGACTGATTCCCGTTTCCCGACCCTGCCTGCCCTGGACATCGATCTCTACCTGCCCGGTTCCCGATCTCCTGCCTGTCCTCGACTAGGTCTCTGCCTGCCCCATGTCTGGTTCGACTGTGTGATCATTGTCCTGCTCACCTGGGATCATTTATATTACATATCACCAACTTCTCCGTGACAGTACAGGGAAAAACTGGCCCACAACTTTATCAACGACACAAAGAAACGGTTACATGAATTCAGAATGACAAGTTGTCACGTGATATTAAAGAAGTCAGGGTGGACGTTTCGATAAGCACAAACTGTTTGTGGTTCTTTAGATTAGATTAGACCCAAATGTATTTCATTGCACAGCACAAGTACAGTGAAAAGAAGTTGGCATCTAACCAGAGTGCAAATGTAACAGTGAAGTGTATAGTAATATACAATATATATAATAATAATACTATAATAGTAATATACAATGTACAGTGGCTAAATGGGATGTAAAAACAGTCTACTAGGTATACAAAAACGGGTGTCTATACTGTTTATTTATGTACAAAGATGTATTTTACTATGGGATCCATACTGGCCAGAGATCTAACTTATAGAGTAGGTATGAGATATATGCAGATATAGGTGTGTATATAAAAATATAAACATATATATATAAAAATAAATATATAAATATATATATATATATATATATATATATATATATGTGTCAGGGCCTTCAAGGTATTCAGAGAAGACCCTGGAACTGTCAGATGAAACAATAAAAAATCGAATTAATTGTATTAATAAAATGCAATACAATGTAATAAAAATGTAAAAAAATGTAATAAAATTAATAAATGAGAATGGTATCTGTGTTGTTATCTGTTATATTCCAGTGTTACGTTGATTTGGTTGTCTTTCTCGGTCCATGCACTACGCATTTGAGTGGTTTTGTGTTGGAAAAACAATTCAACCAATCAGATATGTTTCTGGGTTGCTGTGAAGAATATCCTTCAACCAAAGTATTCCCGAATGCTTTGGCCCTTAGACTGAATGAGAGCGTACGTTTGGATTGACAATTTGATCAACCAATCATATAGTGATTTGGAGCCAATGGGCGAATTCTTTCAGATTTCCCCACAGCTCAATGGGGAGCTAGAAGGTATACTGGCTGGAGCGAGAGTGGATCTAGCGTAGTGCTACGTTTTTTCTACGTAGGTTTTTTACGTCAAAAGATGGACATTATTAAAAAAGGCCGTCCAACGCCTGACAATCTTAAGCTGAATCAAGTTGTTAAAGCAGGCTATGTTCGCCATTTTCAGGCTAGCAACTGGGAAAGATACCCGTGGCTAACGGGCTCTACTAGCCACAAGAGGCTCTACTGATGGGAGTATTGCTATTTGGGACCGACAAGAGGGCATGGAATTGGAAAGGCAACTTATTTTGGATCTGAAAAGCGATCAGCTTTATGACCGGGTGGTCGAACCATCCAGAAGGACAGTGTCGTGGTAAGCGTAAAGTAATACAGACGGTTTAGAGCATGGTGGTTACTTTATTCAGGCTTGTACTCTCCATGTCATTTGGTAGTCGCGTGACCGGTAGTCCCGCCTCCGGTCTCATACATCCTGTTAGCTCTATCACAATAAAAGCATAACAGCTAACACCACATCTCCCTTTCTTAATAAAACAGAACAGACTGTCACATTTATATACTGTGACTCAGATAATGCAAAATCTGGTGATAAACTGAAAACTCTGCAAGAACCTCAGAACATGTCATCACACTTCTTTCTGCACAATCACATAGCTATTTACTCAAAAATAGAACATTGCACTCTTAAGGCTTCTCATGAAAAATAACAAAAACAACCAGAGTCAGGCAATCTCTTTGTGAGCATAAGTGATCTAAACATCAAAACACCAAATTATTCAACATTCTTCCCTTTTCACATCGCTTTTTTTTTGTCTCACACAGCCCCCCCCCCAGTTCACAAGTCCAGTCTGTGAGGTTTTGCCACCACTCTGCCATACCTAGTGGTAGGGCCGTGTGTGTGTGTACGGACAGGTGTGTGCCCCTTGGGAGTCTGTGTTGGTGACTCACGGCGTTCTGGAGAACCCAGTGTAGGCTCACCTGGTTGGGGTGGTGTGTTGGGTGTTGGAGTGTGAGGTGTGTGTGGTACAGTCTCTGGAAAAGGGACAAGATGGTGTCTGTTCCGCCTGATGGTGCCTGAAGGCCCGTCCACTATGTAGGAACGTGGAGCTGAGTGCGACGAAACCACTGTGCCTTGAGACTTTGTATCTGTAATCCACACTGGCTGACCTGGTGTGAGCTGACTTAGATCTCTCACACGGTGCCTTTTGTTGAAATTTGCAGTGTCCTTCACCCTCCTCTCCCTTTCTTTAGCTGCCACAACAGTGCTGTCTGGAAGCTCTGGGGTGAGTAGAGAGGGATGCTGGGGCACTGGAGTGCGCAGTCTCCTGCCCATGAGGAGCTGGGCAGGACTGTAGCCATTAGCAAGTGGTGTAGCTCTATAGGCCAACAGAGCCAGATACGGATCCTTAGCTTTCTTTAGCAGCTGTTTCACAGTCTGAACGTGACGTTCCGCCTCTCCGTTACTCTGAGCGAACCTAGGGCTACTAGTGACATGTTTGAACCCATAGGCTACTGCAAAGTCCTTGAACTGTTGACTGGAGTATTGGGGGCCATTATCACTAAAAAAAATCTCTGGGACCCCATGTCTAGAGAATATTGATTTGAGATGCACAATAACATCCTGAGATCGTGTGGGAGTTAGTTTGGCAATCTCTACATATCTAGAGTAGTAGTCCACTACTAGTAGGTAGTTATCCTGGTTGAGTGTGAATAAATCCGAACCTACTTTTTGCCATGGTCTCTCTGGGAGCTCACTGGACATTAATGGCTCCACAGGATTGCCACGCTCTTTGATGCATGTTTTGCAATTTCTCACCAGCTCGTTTAGTTGGCCGCTCAAGCCAGGCCACCATACCGTCTCTCTGGCCCGCTCTCTGCACCTGGTCATCCCCTGATGTCCCTCGTGTAGTGCATCGAGGACAGAGTTGCGCATCGCTGTGGGAATGACTAGTCTGGAGCCCATGAGCAGGAGTCCATTATGTACAGTAAGTACAGCTCTATCAGGCCAGTAAGCTTTAACTGGACCTGTGAGCTGGCTGCGGTCAGGCCATCCTCTCTGACAGTATGACATGACCTCCGAGCAAACACTGTTTTCCTGCAGTCGCTCTCTCAGTTGTGCCATGTATGTTGAGCTGGCGGGCATGCTATTGATGATTTCATCCACATAGATGTTTGTGTCTTCCATTAAGTCGTCGTCTGTCAGTTTTGAACTTGAGTTTTGACTGACAGGTGAGCGTGAGAGAGTGTCGGCTGTAAACAGGGCTTTGCCAGGTGTGTGGGAGATTGTGTAACTGTACCTCATGAGTCTGAGTCGAAACCGCTGGATCCTGGGAGGAAGCTCAGTTAGTGCCTGGTGACCTAGCAGGCTGACAAGTGGCTTGTGGTCAGTTTCCATGGCAAAATGTCTCCCAATTAGGAAGTCTCTAAAACGCTCACACCCCCATGTCAATCCTAGCGCCTCCTTCTCCACCTGGGCGTACCTCTGTTCTGTCTCTGTCATAGAGCGCGATGCGTACGCGACTGGTTTCCACTGTTCTCCCTCTCTCTGTAGGAGGACCGCACCCAGTCCGTAGGAAGAGGCATCTGCAGACAGTTTCAGCTCTTTGTTGGGGTCGTAAAGTGTCAGCACTGGAGGTGATGTGAGATCATTTTTCAGCTGGTCAAACGCTTTCTGTTGTGCACAGCCCCAGACCCACTGATACTTCTTTGAGAGAAGGTCTCTCAGCGGCTTGTCCTTTTCGGCTAGACCTGGAATGTATTTTCCCAGCTGGTTTAACATTCCCAGGAAACTGCAAACCTCTCCTGTGTTGGACGGCTCTCTCATGGACATGACAGCCTTTACCTTGTCTGGGTCTGGCTGCACACCGTCAGCTGACAGAATATGACCTAGGAACTTGACTTCACGTTTGCTTAGCTCACACTTCTCCATGTTTAGTGTGACCCCGGCTTCTTGGAGCTTGTCTGGAGCTTGTCTGGAGCTTGACAGCGTGTCTGATGTCGTGCTGCTGTTGATCTCTCCCCCAGATGAGGACGTCATCCATGTGACATACAACCCCCTGCAGCCTGTCGATAATCATTGACATGCGCCGCTGAAAATGTTCTGGGGCTGACGCTATGCCGAAGGGCAGTCTGTTAAAGTAAAAGCGCCCAAAGGGAGTGTTGTGTACAGTGACGACTCGGGGGATAATGGAATCTGCCAAAATCCTCTGTTGGCATCTAACTTGCTGAAGATCTGGGCTCCTGCCAGAGATCCAATTGTCTGCTCAACTGAAGGCAATATGTATTTCTCTCTGTGAACTGCTTCGTTGAGGCGGGTGAGGTCGACGCAGATGCGCACTGAGCCAGTCTTTGTAGGCACCGGAACCATGCCTGAACACCAGTCGGTCGGCTCTTCAACTCTGGAGATGACCCCAATGTCCTCCATTTTTCTGAGCTCCTCTTTCACTTTGTCGAGTAGAGGGATGGGGACCCGTCTAGGTGTGGCCAGGGAATAGGGAATAGCGTCTGGCCTGAGTTTAATAGTGTATGGCTGCTGCATCATACCTAAACCCTGACACAACTTTGGGTAGGACTCTTCCATCTCTGACTTGTCTATGCTGTCTGCTCTGTAGACTAGTTTAAGCTTTACACTTGCTGGTCTGCTTAACAAGGCTACGTTTAAGTCATTGACAACGTAAACATCCTCCTGTATCACCTGCTCTCCTTTGCATAGTGACTCTTTGTATCTGCCTAAAACAGATAGAAGCATGCGACCTGGGCCAAATAGTGGTCTGTCAGGCTTAGCTAACTGTGTGTTGCTCTCAGCAATGGCATAGTAGGTCTGGGCTGGAATAACTGAGACATCAGCTCCTGTGTCTATCTTAAACTTGACTTTATGGCCCCTTATAGTCAATTCTGCATACCATGGGTCTAACCCTGCATCTACTGAGCCTAGGAACAAGGGAGTGTCATCATCATAGCAACTTTCTGTTTCTACAGCATGTACTGCTTTGTTAGATTTACATACTTTACTGTAATGACCTCTCTTTCCACATGCATGACATGTCACCTCTCTGGCTGGGCACTGTGCATTTGCATGACCAGGGGACTTTCCACATCTGTAGCATGACTGGCGATCAGATGATGGCTGTGGTTTTGTTGATGGGTGCATTGGTTGATGAGGGGACCTTGGGGTGAATGGTTTTTGTCTACTGCCTTTTGTTACTGCATCAATGTCCATTCTACCCCCTCCTCTGAGGTCTGTTTGCTGCCTTTTAATCACTTCAGACTGTCTGGCCATATTGACTGCTTTTTCGAGCGTCAAATCCTTGTCTAACTGCATCCTCTCAGCTAGACTGGTGTCTCTCAACCCCACTACGAGCCGGTCTCTTATTAACTCGTCGCGGAGTGCTCCGTATTTGCAGTTTTCTGCTAGGGCATACAATGCAGTAATGAAAGAGTCTACAGCCTCGTTTGGTTGCTGCACTCTCTGATTGAATCTTGCCCTCTCATATATCACGTTCTTTCTAGGCACAAAGTACGTTTCAAGTGTGGCTTTTACCGAAGTATACTGCTGTCTCTGTGCGTCGGATAAATCATGACCCCGTAGGATGTGGTCTGCTTCATCCCCCATGCAGTAGATCAGCGTGTTCACCTGGTTAGCTTCTGTGCTAAGATGGAGGTTGCTGGCCAGTCGGAATCTCTGGAACCTGCGTATCCATCGCTGCCAGTCCTGAGGCTTTGCAAAGTCGAATGCTTCAGGTGGTTGGATGGTGAACGTAGCGCTCGGAGGAGCGTTAGCATTAGCCTGTAGCTGGGGAGGTTGTGGAGGCTGTGCAGCCGGTGCGGCTGCAGCTCCGTCGACGTCGCCTCCTAACATCTTGCCGCTTGCAGACGTTAACTTTCCAAAAAAAAAACTCTCTTTCCAACTTCAACCTAGCTCTTTACCGCTGCCCACGTTCTGACACCATGTCGTGGTAAGCGTAAAGTAATACAGACGGTTTAGAGCATGGTGGTTACTTTATTCAGGCTTGTACTCTCCATGTCATTTGGTAGTCGCGTGACCGGTAGTCCCGCCTCCGGTCTCATACATCCTGTTAGCTCTATCACAATAAAAGCATAACAGCTAACACCACAGACAGGAGAATGGATTTGGTCTTCAAGTGAACATCATTGGTGAGTGAGACTCATTTGTCTTTGCTGGTTTTGTCTCAGTGTTGCGTCTCGTTGAGCTGGTTGTTGCATTTTGTTTCCACACACTTGTTGAATGATTAGTTAATGGCTGTATTGAGTTTGTTAAGCATTGTTGCGCATTTGAATTGAGAGTTTTGACTTGATCTTTCTTTGCATCGCTTAACGTGAAAAGACTTAATGTAACTAAGAGTTACAAAACCGCCATCAATAATCACCAAATGTATCTGGCATATGTCTTGTCATTAGCACTCACCTGTCAAAATATCTAAACTTAAATCCTCCCATTATGGACGTTATGTGACATTGAGTGTGTTCCTCTCTATTGAGCCAGTAAGGAAAAGTATTAACGCAGCTTTATGAGAGGAAAACACTTAATGTAACATAACTTCCGTATTTAGGTTTTGATATTGTGACTGGTGAAAGTGCTAATGACAAGACATATGCCAGAGAAATTTTAGTGATTATTGATCGCTGTTTTGGAACTCTTAGTTAAGTCTTTTCACGTTAAGCGTGTTAGACCGTCCCTTTAACCGATAGCCTGTGTGTACTTCACTACATGGACACTGCTTTGACAACTATGGTCAAATTGGAAATTGTCTGACTAGAAAAACTGAATTTTCAAATGGGGGTGGTGGTGGTGGTCTACAGCAAGGGTTCCCAAAGTGGGGGTCGCGGAGTCCAACGTGAAGTCCAAGGGGGGGGCCTCCCCCCCGTTGGATCGTGACCGTGAAGATCTGTGCACACGTTGTTTTTAATGTTCCAGTCCCGCCGGTGATAGTGCGGTGACAGGTGAAGTACCTGTATATATATATGTATATATGTATATATATGTATATATGTATATATATATATATATATATATATATATATATATATATATATATACACCTATATCTGCACATATCTCATACCTACTCTATAAGTTATACCTCTGGCCAGTATGGCTCCCTTCGTATAATACATATCTGTATACAAACCAGTTGTTTTTTTTATACCTAGTAGACAGGGTTGTGTATTATCATTACAATAAAAAGTGGATTTATACTAGTTACAGATATTAGAAAAAAACACAATTTGATGTCAATTTGGTGGATTTGATTTGATCAAAACATTACCAAATTAATTTGGGCCATTACAAAAGGTAATATGTACACACACACAAAGTTTCAGACCTCTGACATCATCAGTCCATGATAAAATTCTATCCACCCATAGATTTTGGCTTTGAACATTTGATAGATTTTTGAAAAACAGCACTGCTTCTTACACACCTGGGGAGAACATAACTGTTGATGGACAATTGTTCCCCACCAAGGCGCGCTGTCGTTTCACACCTCCCCTCCCCCTGGCCAGTACATTTCGCATTTGAAATGTACTTTGAATATAATTAGCAATTGAATAGAATGCCAACCCTGCATACACCAAGCCTGCATACACACAAGCCTGCATACACACAAAGCCAGACACTGGAGGACTTCTGGTCTGCTGAAATGGGAAATCCTGTTTTCAAGGAGACAATGTCTCGCCAGAAATTCAGAGATATCATGCGCTATCTACACTTTGATGACAAGAGCACAAGGGCTGCCCGCCTTCTGGAGGACAAATTTGCCATGATATCAGAGACATTTGATAGATTTGTGAAAAACAGCACTGCTTCTTACACGCCTGGGGAGAACTGCGCTGTCGTTTCACACCTCCCCTCCCCCTGGCCAGTACATTTTGTATTAGAATTGTACTTTGAATATAATTAGCATTTGAATAGAATGCCTTACCCTGCATAGGTTGTGACATGCTGTTACAAACGTTGCTTCAAGTGGCATAGATTTTTCTTCCTCTCCAAAAACAAATGTTAGCTTTTGTTCTTGTGAAAAAAGACAAAAATATGGAGTAATATTTTCAAATTTGGGGTAGTATTCTTTCCTAATGATGTTATATGTTGGGCAGGACAGCAGGAAATTAATTTCAGTTTCAGTTTCTTGCAGATCACAGTGATGACATCTCTTGGCTTCCAGGATTTTGTCTGCTTTTCTCTCTCAATTAATTTAGGGAGTTCCATGCATTTTGCCAATTTAGTTTAGGTTCTGATAGCAGTCAATTTCTCCCTATCTCACTCTCTGTCTCTCTGTCTCTGTCTCTGTCTCTCTCTCTCTCTCTCTCTCTCTCTCTCTCTCTCTCTCTCTCTCTCTCTCTCTCTCTCTCTCTCTCTCTCTCTCTCTCTCTCTCTCTCTCTCTCTCTCTCTCTCTCTCTCTCTCTCGCTCTCTCTCTCCTCTAGAGGAAGTTCAATGTGCTGCCTATGGTGAAAAAAATTAATAAAAGACAAAGGCCCTTGATTTGAAAACTTAATTACAGCCCCGGAAATGCATGTCATCAGAACAACTATGAGCTATACATGGATGAGTCGCTAATTGAGCATGAAAAGGGCTCTCTCTCTCTCTCTCTCTCTCTCTCTCTGACTGTCTGTCTGTTTGTCTCTACCTGTCTGTCTGTCTGTCTGTATTTATTTATCGGTCTGTCTGTCTGTATCTATCTGTCTGTCTGTATCTGTCTGTCTGTCTGTCTCTATCTGTCTGTCTGTATCTATCTGTCTGTCTGTATCTATCTGTCTGTCTGTATCTGTCTGTCTGTCTGTATCTGTCTGTCTCTATCTGTCTGTCTGTCTGTATCTATATGTCTGTCTGTCTGTCTGTCTGTCTGTCTGTCTGTCTGTCTGTCTGTCTGTCTGTCTAGCTGTCTGTGTATCTATCTATCTATCTATCTATCTATCTATCTATCTATCTATCTATCTATCTATCTATCTATCTATCTATCTATCTATCTATCTATCTATCTATCTATCTATCTATCTATCTATCTATCTATCTATCTATCTATCTATCTATCTATCTATCTATCTATCTATCTATCTATCTATCTATCTATCTATCTATCTATCTATCTATCTATCTATCTATCTATCTATCTATCTATCTATCTATCTATCTATCTATCTATCTATCTATCTATCTATCTATCTATCTATCTATCTATCTATCTATCTATCTATCTATCTATCTATCTATCTATCTATCTATCTATCTATCTATCTATCTATCTATCTATCTATCTATCTATCTATCTATCTATCTATCTATCTATCTATCTATCTATCTATCTATCTATCTATCTATCTATCTATCTATCTATCTATCTATCTATCTATCTATCTATCTATCTATCTATCTATCTATCTATCTATCTATCTATCTATCTATCTATCTATCTATCTATCTATCTATCTATCTATCTATCTATCTCTATCTATCTATATCTATCTATCTATCTATCTATCTATCTATCTATCTATCTATCTATCTATCTATCTATCTATCTATCTATCTATCTATCTATATCTACCTATAGATAGCAATCTTATTCACTTCAGAATGTCCCCTCGCGATCTCTGCTGAGAGAAAAAGAGCATTGCATCCTTGGAAGTCACAAGTGTCATTTGACCTTCGACGGCTGCATCTTTGGAAAAAAAACAATTACACAGGTATACATAAAAAATGCTCTATAATAGCTTATCCCGGTCTGATTTTAAAAATGTATGAACACAGGGTGGTACAACAGACATATTTAGTTAACGTCAAGAAAGTAGGGATTTGGAACTTGATCGAGTGCAAAGATATATTTTATTTTAACTCACAATTTGTCATTTGACCCTTCGACGGCTCTTCTAGTGTTGAACCACTGTACATCAGGGGTGGACAGTAACAAAGTAAATGTAATTCGTTACTGTACTTAAGTACATTTTTGAAGTATCTGTACTTTACTTAAGTATTTCCATTTTGGGCGACTTTTTACTTTTACTCTACATTTCAAAGTAAAATATCTTACTTTCTACTTTACTACATTATGTGACATCTGCCGTTCCTTCTTATGAGTGAATTATTTTTTATAGAAATAAGCACCGCGAACCCACCAATCAGGGTACAGCGCGCGCTTTATGGGTTGGACCTATTAGATGTAGGCTAGCTACCCACGTGACTCAGTAGTACCTGTCCATTACAGCGCAACAGCCTGGACAATGGCAGAAGAAAGTCCTTACTCAAACTTGGCACTTCTACACCCATGGCCTTATTTGAAGGATTTCTTTGAAGTTGTGGAACAGAAGAAGGATTCCTTTGTTTACAAAAGCCTTCTCTGCCTGCCTCAGTCCCACACGATTTCTTCCTACAAGAATTCTCCGTTAAATTTGAGGAAACACGTTGAGGTAAGCTCATGACATCTTTCATTGTTTATGTGGTCATTCACTAACACATGTATATCGTGTGCATGATTGCTATTGTATGTAATTGGAAACTCTTGAGCCGCGTTGTTACACCGCAAAGATAATAGCAACGCAGGCTGGAGCTAGTAATCACTTATCTATTGACGTTAGCTAGCTAGCTTTTTCACATTAGTTTGTAACGTAAGTGCTCATGACCCACTCATTTAGTGGTTAGTTTCAAATGCACTTTGGAAATACATGGGGCTATACTGTTCTTTTGTCTGGTGAAATGGTTATCAGTGTGACTGCAAAATGTTTGAATTGATTCTTAGCATCTAATGGAATTTTCATTTCATGTCTGGACTACATCAAGTACCATCTGGAACAAGAGACCTTCAATCATTTGCAAGTTTATGCCTCCAGAGCCTCTGATGAAGAATACTTCTTTGCAAGCATGAAGCCTGCTCATGGTCAAGAAAGTATTAGGCAGTTAGATGGTTACCTTGCCTGCAAAGTTGATGACAAAGACATTCTGAAGTCCTTCCCTGTCACGGTTACGGTGGTTGACAGGGGGCGTGGCCAAGCCACGTGCGCTGGTGGTGCACACACCTGTCGGCAATTGCCGTGGCTGATTGCTAATCCCCTCACCTGGGGTATATATACCCTGGCTTCCCGTTACCCCAATGTTACGTCGTACTGCACTTCATACGTTGTTCATGTTATGTCGTACATTCTGGACGGAATCGCCACGCTGATGTCCCGGAGATCCAGATCATTTGCCTATCCCGCGTCACCCGCCTGTCTCACGTTACGCCGGTCTATACGAGCTCCCCGGTAATTATAATTACCTGACTAGTACCTGTCGCTACTCCGACCTCCCAGTATCTAGACTTCTCGCTCATCCCTGATCATCCGTCTGTCTGGTACCTGTCGCTACTCGACCTCCCGGTACCCAGACTCCTCCCCCGTCCCGGACTACTCGCCGGTCTACTACCTGCCGGTACTTCGCGGATCGACCCCCCGGTATCCAGACCCCTGGACTGTCCCTGATCACTCTTGTGTTGTGTTTGAGTTGTGCTTGAAATAAAGCTTTATGTTATAGCTCCACTGTCTTGGTCTGCATTCTGGGTCCCACCGAACTATCCCACTCGTGACAGAACGACCTAACCCTGATGGATCCCGGCGACCTCGACCAGTGGAGGAAACTATTGCTGGATCTCAAGGACACGAGACTCCTCTTGGACCTAGCCCCGATGGACCCTGGCGATCACGCTCTGGTGGAGCAACTGACGCTGGAGCTGAGGGATCACCGGTTAGCCGTCCTGGGTCCCGGCGATCTCGAACGGGTGAGGCACCTGATCGATTCCCTGAGGAGCTGTGACGAATCACGGGTTCAAGCACTGCGGGAGCAGGAGAAGGCGTGGAATGTCTTGTTAGCCCGGATAACTCTCGGCGACCAAGACCAGTGGAAGCCCGTGGCTGATGCCCAGTACGGACGGTTGGGTCAAGGGTTGCAGGTCATGAGGGACCAGCTTAGGGATCTGGCCACCACCGTTGCTTCTCTCATCAGAGGGGTTCACGACGTCACGCTGTCCCCGTCTGACAGCGCCGCTCCTCCCCCGTTTGACAGCGCCGCACCTCCCCTGTCTGACAGCGCCGCGCTGCCCAACGCTGCATTGCCCGACGCTGTGCTGCCCGACGTTGCGCTCCCCCTGTCTGCCGACGCTGCTGACGTCACGCCGCACCCACCTGACGACGTCGCTCTTCCCCCATCTGCCAACGCTAGCGACGTCGCGCCGTACCCGCCTGATGACGTCACGCTTCCCCCATCTGCCGACGCTATCGACGTCGCGCCGTACCCGGCTGACGACGTCACCCTTCCCCCGTCTGCCGACGCTGCCAACGTTGCACTGCACCCGCCTGATGACGCCGCTATTCCCCCGTCTGACAGCGCCGCGCTGCCCGACGCTGCGCTTCCCTGACGTTGCGCTTCTCCCGTCTGCTGACGCTACCGACGTCGTGCCGTACCCGGCTGACGGCGTCACCCTTTCCCCGTCTGCCGACGCTGCCGACGTTGCGCTGCACCCGCCTGACGTGAATAAAGCCATTCGTATCGCTCCACTGTGTCGGTGTATGCGTTCGGGGTCCAACCCACTCCCTTCTCGTGACAGTTTTCTGGATAATCAATGGAATATCCCTCTCTCTTTTGTTGTTACCATGACATGAACCTCTCCTTTTTTAAAACGTGTTTTTTAAACTTGTTCTTTAACCTGTGATTCCTGCAAATGGTTTTCTTTATCTTTTTTTTTTTTTTTTTTTTTTTATGTAATGTAGCACTTTGAGATTTGTTTAAAATGTAAAGTGCAATACAAATTAAATTTATTATTATTATTATTATTATGAAAAGATGGAATACACGAGAAAGATGAACAAAGCTCTTACCAGGAGGTAGGGGCTTTCTCTTCCTCATCTAATCAAATCTGAAGACCAAGTCCATTGGCAGGCAGGGGTTTCTTCCAAATAGCAAGTTAAACTGTCCTGTAGTACAATGTGAATGCCTTTGTTCAGGAATTGAGTCATGTACAGTTCACAGGATTCCCCTGTGGGTGGTAGGGACGTGTCTTTGAGTTTTCAACGGCAGTATATTCCTACCCTTTTCATAGGGGTCCCATTCACATTGCTCCGTCACTCGGCTCGCCTGCCAGCCACACCCCTGACCTCCCCACAGTACTGGCTCCACCATAAATGGGGTTGAGGGTAGGCCAGTGTTGTGGAAAATATGAACTACACTCCACAACAAATAATTGAAGCTTCATTACCTGATTTTCCAATGTAACTCTTTTGTCTTTCCTTTTATCTTTATGCTTCTTGCATTGTCCTCTAGCATGGTATGTAAAGATTACCACACACCCCACTTCCAGTCATGGGTATTTTTCTTGGCTTAAAGAACCTAACAAGAAAGACAGAGCATTATGCCTGGGGAAACAGAAGATCATCATGCATCAGGTATGTGGTCATGATAAAGCCCAGGACACAAGGACACTTATTGCTCAATGCTAGATTCAGGTTGGACAACATTTGCTGCATAAGTGTGCCCTTCATAGCTGCCCTTTATTGGAGAACTTTCAATTCCCATACAAACCAAGCAACATTGGCATGCTTTTAATATTGTCACTATATGTTATTTGGTAAATCTGAATAGGAAACGAGTACAATGGCAAGTGCTCGGCCTCACCTGTCCTGAGTATAATCCACAATAATTCAAAACTCTGCAATAAACCTGATTCCACATAGCCCTGTGTCCTTTTCTTCGGGAGGAGCCCTCAAGCAGCCAGTGTATTGCCTTGTGGCAGCGTACTGCTATAATATTGTGTGAACCTTGTCAAAAAAGTTTTAACATGTGTTGTGGGTTACCTGTAGTGTTGTTTTGTGTAACTCTCTGAAACCTCATGCTGTGCCCCACTACATTCCTGCACAGCATCCGTGTTCTGGTTCTTATTGGCTTCATGCTGCACTTCTGTTGAGTCATAACAAGGCTGAATTCCTGACTATTCAGTATGTGACAACGCCTCTGATCTTCATTGTCCTCCGACTGCACGCAGGTGCTGGTGGGTGGACTTTCTGGTCTGAACACATCTGAACACTTCCACCTGTATTCACTTATTGCTCAATGCTAGATTCAGGTTGGACAACATTTGCTGCAAGTTTATGCCTCCAGAGCCTCTGATGAAGAATACTTCTTTGCTAGCATGAAGCCTGCTCATGGTCAAGAAAGTATTAGGCAGTTAGATGGTTACCTTGCCTGCAAAGTTGATGACAGACATTCTGAAGTCCTTCCCTGTCACGGTTACGGTGGTTGACAGGGGGCGTGGCCAAGGCACGTGCTCTGGCGGCGCACACACACGCCTGTCAACAAGTGTTACGGTGGTTGACAGGGGGCGTGGCCAAGCCACGTGCGCTGGTGGTGCACACACCTGTCGGCAATTGCCGTGGCTGATTGCTAATCCCCTCACCTGGGGTATATATACCCTGGCTTCCCGTTACCCCAATGTTACGTCGTACTGCACTTCATACGTTGTTCATGTTACGTCGTACATTCTGGACGGAATCGCCACGCTGATGTCCCGGAGATCCAGATCATTTGCCTATCCCGCGTCACCCGCCTGTCTCACGTTACGCCGGTCTATACGAGCTCCCCGGTAATTATAATTACCTGACTAGTACCTGTCGCTACTCCGACCTCCCAGTATCTAGACTTCTCGCTCATCCCTGATCATCCGTCTGTCTGGTACCTGTCGCTACTCCGACCTCCCGGTACCCAGACTCCTCCCCCGTCCCGGACTACTCGCCGGTCTACTACCTGCCGGTACTTCGCGGATCGACCCCCGGTATCCAGACCCCTGGACTGTCCCTGATCACTCTTGTGTTGTGTTTGAGTTGTGCTTGAAATAAAGCTTTATGTTATAGCTCCACTGTCTTGGTCTGCATTCTGGGTCCCACCGAACTATCCCACTCGTGACAGAACGACCTAACCCTGATGGATCCCGGCGACCTCGACCAGTGGAGGAAACTATTGCTGGATCTCAAGGACACGAGACTCCTCTTGGACCTAGCCCCGATGGACCCTGGCGATCACGCTCTTGTGGAGCAACTGACGCTGGAGCTGAGGGATCACCGGTTAGCCGACCTGGGTCCCGGCGATCTCGAACGGGTGAGGCACCTGATCGATTCCCTGAGGAGCTGTGACGAATCACGGGTTCAAGCACTGCGGGAGCAGGAGAAGGCGTGGAATGTCTTGTTAGCCCGGATAACTCTCGGCGACCAAGACCAGTGGAAGCCCGTGGCTGATGCCCAGTACGGACGGTTGGGTTAAGGGTTGCAGGTCATGAGGGACCAGCTTAGGGATCTGGCCACCACCGTTGCTTCTCTCATCAGAGGGGTTCACGACGTCACGCTGTCCCCGTCTGACAGCGCCGCTCCTCCCCCGTCTGACAGCGCCGCACCTCCCCCGTCTGACAGCGCCGCGCTGCCCAACGCTGCGTTGCCCGACACTGTGCTGCCCGACGTTGCGCTCCCCCTGTCTGCCGACGCTGCTGACGTCACGCCGCACCCACCTGACGACGTCGCTCTTCCCCCATCTGCCAACACTAGCGACGTCGCGCCGTACCCGCCTGATGACGTCACGCTTCCCCCATCTGCCGACGCTATCGACGTCGCGCCGTACCCGGCTGACGACGTCACCCTTCCCCCGTCTGCCGACGCTGCCAACGTTGCGCTGCACCCGCCTGATGACGCCGCTATTCCCCCGTCTGACAGCGCCGCGCTGCCCGACGCTGCGCTGCCCGACGTTGCGCTTCTCCCGTCTGCCGACGCTACCGACGTCGTGCCGTACCCGGCTGACGACGTCACCCTTTCCCCGTCTGCCGACGCTGCCGACGTTGCGCTGCACCCGCCTGACGTGAATAAAGCCATTCGTATCGCTCCACTGTGTCGGTGTATGCGTTCGGGGTCCAACCCACTCCCTTCTCGTGACAGTTTTCTGGATAATCAATGGAATATCCCTCTCTCTTTTGTTGTTACCATGACATGAAAAGATGGAATACACGAGAAAGATGAACAAAGCTCTTACCAGGAGGTAGGGGCTTTCTCTTCCTCATCTAATCAAATCTGAAGACCAAGTCCATTGGCAGGCAGGGGTTTCTTCCAAATAGCAAGTTAAACTGTCCTGTAGTACAATGTGAATGCCTTTGTTCAGGAATTGAGTCATGTACAGTTCACAGGATTCCCCTGTGGGTGGTAGGGACGTGTCTTTGAGTTTTCAACGGCAGTATATTCCTACCCTTTTCATAGGGGTCCCATTCACATTGCTCCGTCACTCGGCTCGCCTGCCAGCCACACCCCTGACCTCCCCACAGTACTGGCTCCACCATAAATGGGGTTGAGGGTAGGCCAGTGTTGTGGAAAATATGAACTACACTCCACAACAAATAATTGAAGCTTCATTACCTGATTTTCCAATGTAACTCTTTTGTCTTTCCTTTTATCTTCATGCTTCTTGCATTGTCCTCTAGCATGGTATGTAAAGATTACCACACACCCCACTTCCAGTCATGGGTATTTTTCTTGGCTTAAAGAACCTAACAAGAAAGACAGAGCATTATGCCTGGGGAAACAGAAGATCATCATGCATCAGGTATGTGGTCATGATAAAGCCCAGGACACAAGTATATCTGTCTACACTTATTGCTCAATGCTAGATTCAGGTTGGACAACATTTGCTGCATAAGTGTGCCCTTCATAGCTGCCCTTTATTGGAGAACTTTCAATTCCCATACAAACCAAGCAACATTGGCATGCTTTTAATATTGTCACTATATGTTATTTGGTAAATCTGAATAGGAAACGAGTACAATGGCAAGTGCTCGGCCTCACCTGTCCTGAGTATAATCCACAATAATTCAAAACTCTGCAATAAACCTGATTCCACATAGCCCTGTGTCCTTGTCTTCGGGAGGAGCCCTCAAGCAGCCAGTGTATTGCCTTGTGGCAGCGTACTGCTATAATATTGTGTGAACCTTGTCAAAAAAGTTTTAACATGTGTTGTTGGTTACCTGTAGCGTTGTTTTGTGTAACTCTCTGAAACCTCATGCTGTGCCCCACTACATTCCTGCACAGCATCCGTGTTCTGGTTCTTATTGGCTTCATGCTGCACTTCTGTTGAGTCATAACAAGGCTGAATTCCTGACTATTCAGTATGTGACAACGCCTCTGATCTTCATTGTCCTCCGACTGCACGCAGGTGCTGGTGGGTGGACTTTCTGGTCTGAACACATCTGAACACTTCCACCTGTATTCACTTATTGCTCAATGCTAGATTCAGGTTGGACAACATTTGCTGCAAGTTTATGCCTCCAGAGCCTCTGATGAAGAATACTTCTTTGCAAGCATGAAGCCTGCTCATGGTCAAGAAAGTATTAGGCAGTTAGATGGTTACCTTGCCTGCAAAGTTGATGACAAAGACATTCTGAAGTCCTTCCCTGTCACGGTTACGGTGGTTGACAGGGGGGCGTGGCCAAGGCACGTGCTCTGGCGGCGCACACACACGCCTGTCAATAAGTGTTACGGTGGTTGACAGGGGGCGTGGCCAAGCCACGTGCGCTGGTGGTGCACACACCTGTCGGCAATTGCCGTGGCTGATTGCTAATCCCCTCACCTGGGGTATATATACCCTGGCTTCCCGTTACTCCAATGTTACGTCGTACTGCACTTCATACGTTGTTCATGTTACGTCGTACATTCTGGACGGAATCGCCACGCTGATGTCCCGGAGATCCAGATAATTTGCCTATCCCGCGTCACCCGCCTGTCTCACGTTACGCCGGTCTATACGAGCTCTCCGGTAATTATAATTACCTGACTAGTACCTGTCGCTACTCCGACCTCCCAGTATCTAGACTTCTCGCTCATCCCTGATCATCTGTCTGTCTGGTACCTGTCGCTACTCCGACCTCCCAGTACCCAGACTCCTCCCCCGTCCCGGACTACTCGCCGGTCTACTACCTGCCGGTACTTCGCGGATCGACGCCCCGGTATCCAGACCCCTGGACTGTCCCTGATCACTCTTGTGTTGTGTTTGAGTTGTGCTTGAAATAAAGCTTTATGTTATAGCTCCACTGTCTTGGTCTGCATTCTGGGTCCCACCGAACTATCCCACTCGTGACAGAACGACCTAACCCTGATGGACCCCGGCGACCTTGACCAGTGGAGGAAACTATTGCTGGATCTCAAGGACACGAGACTCCTCTTGGACCTACCCCCGATGGACCCTGGCGATCTCGCTCTGGTGGAGCAACTGACGCTGGAGCTGAGGGATCACCGGTTAGCCGACCTGGGTCCCGGCGATCTCGAACGGGGTGAGGCACCTGATCGATTCCCTGAGGAGCTGTGACAAATCACGGGTTCAAGCACTGCGGGAGCAGGAGAAGGCGTGGAATGTCTTGTTAGCCCGGATAACTCTTGGCGACCAAGACCAGTGGAAGCCCGTGGCTGATGCCCAGTACGGACGGTTGGGTCAAGGGTTGCAGGTCATGAGGGACCAGCTTAGGGATCTGGCCACCACCGTTGCTTCTCTCATCAGAGGGGTTCACGACGTCACGCTGTCCCCGTCTGACAGCGCCGCTCCTCCCCCGTCTGACAGCGCCGCACCTCCCCCGTCTGACAGCGCCGCGCTGCCCAATGCTGCGTTGCCCGACGCTGTGCTGCCCGACGTTGCGCTCCCCCTGTCTGCCGACGCTGCTGACGTCACGCCGCACCCACCTGACGACGTCGCTCTTCCCCCATCTGCAAACGCTATCGACGTCACGCCATACCCGCCTGATGACGTCACGCTTCCTCCATCTGCCGACGCTATCGACGTCGCGCCGTACCCGGCTGACGACGTCACCCTTCCCCCGTCTGCCGACGCTGCCAACGTTGCGCTGCACCCGCCTGATGACGCCGCTATTCCCCCGTCTGACAGCGCCGCACTGCCCAATGCTGCGTTGCCCGACGCTGTGCTGCCCGACGTTGCGCTCCCCCTGTCTGCCGACGCTGCTGACGTCACGCCGCACCCACCTGACGACGTCGCTCTTCCCCCATCTGCCAACGCTATCGACGTCGCGCCATACCCGCCTGATGACGTCACGCTTCCCCCATCTGCCGACGCTATCGACGTCGCGCCGTACCCGGCTGACGACGTCACCCTTCCCCCGTCTGCCGACGCTGCCAACGTTGCACTGCACCCGCCTGATGACGCCGCTATTCCCCCGTCTGACAGCGCTGCGCTGCCCGATGCAGCGCTGCCCGACGTTGCGCTTCTCCCGTCTGCCGACGCTACCGACGTCGTGCCGTACCCGGCTGACGACGTCACCCTTTCCACGTCTGCCGACGCTGCCGACGTTGCGCTGCACCCGCCTGACAACGTCGCTCTTCCCCCGTCTGACAGCGCCGCGCTGCCCGACGCTGCGCTGCCCGACGCTGCGCTGCCCGGCGTTGTGCTTCCCCCGTCTGCCGACGTCGCGCCGTACCCGCCCGACGACGTCACGCGGCTCCCGTCTTGAGAGTTACACAAAACAACGCTGACGTCTTTCCGCACCCGGCGGACGACGTCGCTCCAAACCCGGCTGGCGACGTCACTCTACACCCGCCGGACGACGTCGCTCCGCATCCGTCGGAGGACACCGCTCCGCACCCGCCGGAGGACGCCGCTCCGCACCCGCCGGAGGACGTCGCTCTGCACCCGCCTGAGGACGTCGATCCGCACCCGTCTGGGGACGTCGCGCCGTACCCGCCTGACGACCTCACGCGGCCCCCGTCTGCTGACGTCGCGCCGTACCCGCCTGACGAAGTCAAGCGGCCTCCGTCTGCTGACATCGTGCCGTACCCGCCTGACGACGTCAAGCGGCCCCCGTCTGCTGACACCGCGCCGTACTTGCCTGATGACGTCCTCCAGAGAAGACATGGTCAGAAGGGGTGGCTCTCTTCCCGCGCCCTGCCCGTCCCCCAAATCTCCTCCACCCCCCCGGATCATCGACTGGGACGCAGACGGTCCAGAGGAGCAGGGTTGGCCCCCGCGCCGCTACTGTCGGGATCTGTTCTTTTCCCTCGACTGTCACCGGGAACACTCCATCAAGCCGGGTTGGACACCAGGAGGCGCCCGTTGAGGGGGAGGTACTGTAACGGCTACAGTGGTTGGCAGGGGGCATGGCCTAGCCACGTGCGCTGGCGGCGCACACACGCTCCTGTCAACAAACAATCACGTTGGTTGGCAGAGGGCGTGGCCAAGCCACGTCTTTCCTTTACCCCAGCGTGAGGTCGTTACTCTACAATGCATGTAGTTTTCCCGTCTGATACCCATCGCCTGCCTACTACCCGGTCGGTACTTCGCACCCGATACCCCAGTACACAGACTCCTTCCCCCATCCCGGACTACTCGCCGGTCAACTACCTGCCGGTACTCCGCGGATCGTCTCCCCAGTGCACCCTTGTGACTTTGTGTGTGTTTCCGTAAATAAAGCCATTCGTATCGCTCCACTGTGTCGGTGTATGCGTTCGGGGTCCAACCCACACCCTTCTCGTGACAGTTTTCTGGATAATCAATGGAATATCCCTCTCTCTTTTGTTGTTACCATGACATGAAAAGATGGAATACACGAGAAAGATGAACAAAGCTCTTACCAGGAGGTAGGGGCTTTCTCTTCCTCATCTAATCAAATCTGAAGACCAAGTCCATTGGCAGGCAGGGGTTTCTTCCAAATAGCAAGTTAAACTGTCCTGTAGTACAATGTGAATGCCTTTGTTCAGGAATTGAGTCATGTACAGTTCACAGGATTCCCCTGTGGGTGGTAGGGACGTGTCTTTGAGTTTTCAACGGCAGTATATTCCTACCCTTTTCATAGGGGTCCCATTCACATTGCTCCGTCACTCGGCTCGCCTGCCAGCCACACCCCTGACCTCCCCACAGTACTGGCTCCACCATAAATGGGGTTGAGGGTAGGCCAGTGTTGTGGAAAATATGAACTACACTCCACAACAAATAATTGAAGCTTCATTACCTGATTTTCCAATGTAACTCTTTTGTCTTTCCTTTTATCTTCATGCTTCTTGCATTGTCCTCTAGCATGGTATGTAAAGATTACCACACACCCCACTTCCAGTCATGGGTATTTTTCTTGGCTTAAAGAACCTAACAAGAAAGACAGAGCATTATGCCTGGGGAAACAGAAGATCATCATGCATCAGGTATGTGGTCATGATAAAGCCCAGGACACAAGTATATCTGTCTACACTTATTGCTCAATGCTAGATTCAGGTTGGACAACATTTGCTGCATAAGTGTGCCCTTCATAGCTGCCCTTTATTGGAGAACTTTCAATTCCCATACAAACCAAGCAACATTGGCATGCTTTTAATATTGTCACTATATGTTATTTGGTAAATCTGAATAGGAAACGAGTACAATGGCAAGTGCTCGGCCTCACCTGTCCTGAGTATAATCCACAATAATTCAAAACTCTGCAATAAACCTGATTCCACATAGCCCTGTGTCCTTGTCTTCGGGAGGAGCCCTCAAGCAGCCAGTGTATTGCCTTGTGGCAGCGTACTGCTATAATATTGTGTGAACCTTGTCAAAAAAGTTTTAACATGTGTTGTGGGTTACCTGTAGCGTTGTTTTGTGTAACTCTCTGAAACCTCATGCTGTGCCCCACTACATTCCTGCACAGCATCCGTGTTCTGGTTCTTATTGGCTTCATGCTGCACTTCTGTTGAGTCATAACAAGGCTGAATTCCTGACTATTCAGTATGTGACAACGCCTCTGATCTTCATTGTCCTCCGACTGCACGCAGGTGCTGGTGGGTGGACTTTCTGGTCTGAACACATCTGAACACTTCCACCTGTATTCACTTATTGCTCAATGCTAGATTCAGGTTGGACAACATTTGCTGCAAGTTTATGCCTCCAGAGCCTCTGATGAAGAATACTTCTTTGCAAGCATGAAGCCTGCTCATGGTCAAGAAAGTATTAGGCAGTTAGATGGTTACCTTGCCTGCAAAGTTGATGACAAAGACATTCTGAAGTCCTTCCCTGTCACGGTTACGGTGGTTGACAGGGGGGCGTGGCCAAGGCACGTGCTCTGGCGGCGCACACACACGCCTGTCAATAAGTGTTACGGTGGTTGACAGGGGGCGTGGCCAAGCCACGTGCGCTGGTGGTGCACACACCTGTCGGCAATTGCCGTGGCTGATTGCTAATCCCCTCACCTGGGGTATATATACCCTGGCTTCCCGTTACTCCAATGTTACGTCGTACTGCACTTCATACGTTGTTCATGTTACGTCGTACATTCTGGACGGAATCGCCACGCTGATGTCCCGGAGATCCAGATAATTTGCCTATCCCGCGTCACCCGCCTGTCTCACGTTACGCCGGTCTATACGAGCTCTCCGGTAATTATAATTACCTGACTAGTACCTGTCGCTACTCCGACCTCCCAGTATCTAGACTTCTCGCTCATCCCTGATCATCTGTCTGTCTGGTACCTGTCGCTACTCCGACCTCCCAGTACCCAGACTCCTCCCCCGTCCCGGACTACTCGCCGGTCTACTACCTGCCGGTACTTCGCGGATCGACGCCCCGGTATCCAGACCCCTGGACTGTCCCTGATCACTCTTGTGTTGTGTTTGAGTTGTGCTTGAAATAAAGCTTTATGTTATAGCTCCACTGTCTTGGTCTGCATTCTGGGTCCCACCGAACTATCCCACTCGTGACAGAACGACCTAACCCTGATGGACCCCGGCGACCTTGACCAGTGGAGGAAACTATTGCTGGATCTCAAGGACACGAGACTCCTCTTGGACCTACCCCCGATGGACCCTGGCGATCTCGCTCTGGTGGAGCAACTGACGCTGGAGCTGAGGGATCACCGGTTAGCCGACCTGGGTCCCGGCGATCTCGAACGGGGTGAGGCACCTGATCGATTCCCTGAGGAGCTGTGACGAATCACGGGTTCAAGCACTGCGGGAGCAGGAGAAGGCGTGGAATGTCTTGTTAGCCCGGATAACTCTTGGCGACCAAGACCAGTGGAAGCCCGTGGCTGATGCCCAGTACGGACGGTTGGGTCAAGGGTTGCAGGTCATGAGGGACCAGCTTAGGGATCTGGCCACCACCGTTGCTTCTCTCATCAGAGGGGTTCACGACGTCACGCTGTCCCCGTCTGACAGCGCCGCTCCTCCCCCGTCTGACAGCGCCGCACCTCCCCCGTCTGACAGCACCGCGCTGCCCAATGCTGCGTTGCCCGACGCTGTGCTGCCCGACGTTGCGCTCCCCCTGTCTGCCGACGCTGCTGACGTCACGCCGCACCCACCTGACGACGTCGCTCTTCCCCCATCTGCCAACGCTATCGACGTCGCGCCATACCCGCCTGATGACGTCACGCTTCCCCCATCTGCCGACGCTATCGACGTCGCGCCGTACCCGGCTGACGACGTCACCCTTCCCCCGTCTGCCGACGCTGCCAACGTTGCGCTGCACCCGCCTGATGACGCCGCTATTCCCCCGTCTGACAGCGCCGCGCTGCCCAATGCTGCGTTGCCCGACGCTGTGCTGCCCGACGTTGCGCTCCCCCTGTCTGCCGACGCTGCTGACGTCACGCCGCACCCACCTGACGACGTCGCTCTTCCCCCATTTGCCAACGCTATCGACGTCGCGCAATACCCACCTGACGACGTCGCTCTTCCCCCATCTGCCGACGCTATCGACGTCGCGCCGTACCCGGCTGACGACGTCACCCTTCCCCCGTCCGCCGACGCTGCCAACGTTGCGCTGCACCCGCCTGATGACGCCGCTATTCCCCCGTCTGACAGCGCCGCGCTGCCCGATGCTGCGCTGCCCGACGTTGCGCTTCTCCCGTCTGCCGACGCTACCGACGTCGTGCCGTACCCGGCTGACGACGTCACCCTTTCCACGTCTGCCGACGTTGCGCTGCACCCGCCTGACAACGTCGCTCTTCCCCCGTCTGACAGCGCCGCGCTGCCCGACGCTGCGCTGCCCGACGCTGCCCGACGTTGTGCTTCCCCCGTCTGCCGACGTCGCGCCGTACCCGCCCGACGACGTCACGCGGCTCCCGTCTTGAGAGTTACACAAAACAACGCTGACGTCGCTCCGCACCCGGCGGACGACGTCGCTCCAAACCCGGCTGGCGACGTCACTCTACACCCGGCGGACGACGTCGCTCCGCATCCGTCGGAGGACACCGCTCCGCACCCACCGGAGTACGCCGCTCCGCACCCGCCGGAGGACATCGCTCTGCACCCGCCGGAGGACGTCGCTCTGCACCTGCCTGAGGACGTCGATCCGCACCCGTCTGGGGACGTCGCGCCGTACCCGCCTGACGACCTCACGCGGCCCCCGTCTGCTGACGTCGCGCCGTACCCGCCTGACGAAGTCAAGCGGCCTCCGTCTGCTGACATCGTGCCGTACCCGCCTGACGACGTCAAGCGGCCCCCGTCTGCTGACACCGCGCCGTACTTGCCTGATGACGTCCTCCAGAGAAGACATGGTCAGAAGGGGTGGCTCTCTTCCCGCGCCCTGCCCGCCCCCCAAATCTCCTCCACCCCCCCGGATCATCGACTTGGACGCAGACGGTCCAGAGGAGCAGGGTTGGCCCCCGCGCCGCTACTGTCGGGATCTGTTCTTTTCCCTCGACTGTCACCGGGAACACTCCATCAAGCCGGGTTGGACACCAGGAGGCGCCCGTTGAGGGGGAGGTACTGTAACGGCTATGTAGTATTCAGTATGCTATTCAGTATGTGACAACGCCTCTGATCTTCATTGTCCTCCGACTGCACGCAGGTGCTGGTGGGTGGACCTTCTGGTCTGAACACATCTGAACACTTCCACCTGTATTCACTTATTGCTCATTGCTAGATTCAGGTTGGACAACATTTGCTGAAAGCGTGTGCCTTTCATTGCTGCCCTTCATTGGAGAACTTTCAATTCCCATACAAACCAAGCAACAGTGGCATGCTTTTAATATTGTCACTTTATGTTATTTGGCAAATCTGAAAAGGAAACAAGTACTATGTCGACTGCTGAGGTGCAAACTTACGCCAGAATACAATCTCTGAGGTAAGCCTCATTTCAAATGTTTTATATATATATATATATATATATATATATTCACTGTATATATGTATATATTTATATAGTTGTAAGCTTCAACTTAACTTTGGATGCTAAAATGGCTATTGTAGTATATTATTCGTACACTTAAGTGCACTAATAAAAGTATGTTTTGTTGCTATCTAACAAACACTAGCAGTACACTTTGACTATGGCACCAGTGCAATTGAAATCCTCTTGAATGGTATTGCAGTAAGTTTGATATGATACTTCAAATACGCTAGTATTAGTAGTATGTGGTGGTCTTTTTTTGAAAATCTTTCAACCAGGTTTCCGCATCGGCCTTTAATGACTTTCCCTGAATATGTCTTGTTTATGTGTGTTCTTAGAATTTCTAAATGCAATCGTAAAACGGATAGCTGAGAGGCCACAGTTAAACTTTTCTCCCACAGGGGTCGCAAAGGTGCAGGTTTACTATAATAATGAATAATACTATTACATCAATAGTGGACTAAACTGTTACTGTTATGTGAAGCAATTGCACTTGGACCAAAACAACTAATTCAAAGCCGCAGATATATCAGTACGACCCATTGTAATTCAATTAATGCATAAGTCAAGCTTATGCAAAGTTGAAACGGGACCACTTTCACTTTCATAACATGTCATTAACATTACACTATCATACTTTGCTGGACTCATCACAGTTACTGCACTGTACTGCACTGTATTCGTGATGCTGCTGCACTACTGCACTTTAAATGCTTTTAAAGATTAAAAAACATGTACATGACCTACATGACCAGAGAACAACAGTTGGAACAACAGCCCTAGAGAACTGGTGCTACATGACCAGAGAACAACAGTTGGAACAACAGCCCTAGAAAACTGGTGCTACATGACCAGAGAACAACAGTTGGGACAACAGCCCTAGAGAACTGGTGCTACATGACCAGAGAACAACAGTTGGAACAACAGCCCTAGAGAACTGGTGCTACATGACCAGAGAACAACAGTTGGAACATGGGACTGTTGCCAGAGCACAAATAACTGAATGCTGGCAAATGGAGGGGAATTGATCATTGTTCATTTTCATATACTACCCACATCCTAATGGTACAAACCTGGTTTGAAACCAACAAAGTATTCCTTTAAAGTATATTTGTATTACACCTAAGTATATTAATATAAATGTATTTAAAACAAATTTGCCTGGGGTACCATCTTACACCAAAAAGGCTATGGGTACATATATGGGTATGCCTATACCCATATATCTATACCCGATAAGAGAAAATATGGAATTGACTGACTCCTTGTCTTTCTACCTCTTCTTTCTTGTTCAGAGAGAAAGCAGTAAATGCTGTGCGGCTGTATGCCTCAGAAACACTGGACTACATTGACACAGTCACACAATTCTGTAAACGACATAGGGGCAAATGGATGGAGGAGAGAAAAACAGAATTAAGGATTCTGACGTCCATCCAAGAGAGCCGGAAGCCTGATGAGCTGGCTATGGTCCTGAACAACACTGTAAAAGGAATGGAGAAGCTTGGCTCCTTCCTGGAGGCCATAGAGAAGCTTGCGGTCACCTCTCTGCACATCCCGGGGGAAGATGTTAAGGAGATGTACAGGAGATGCCTCCTCAAAAGAGTTGAAGACAGCATCTTTGCAGCCCGCCTGGTCTGCCCTCTCCTCCTGCTGTTTAAGAGAAATGCTTCAGCCTTCTTCCTGCCAGACCTCCACAATGTGGACGTCTTTGTGTTGGAGTTGGACAAGTACATTCAATCGACTGAGAAGATCTGCTCGGGAATGGAAATGAGGTAGGATGTCTTATTATAAACATAAGCATTGGATTCTAGAGACGTATTCCTGGATTCATTCACTAATGGCACAGTCTTAAGGCGATGTGGAAGAGGTATAACTTGACATGTCATTCACAGCTCTATTGACTGTGGTCACAAGCAACATTTTATTCACTTTGCTGGGGATTTCTCTGATGATGACCTGCAAAACATCCTTTCTCATGTCAACCAGCTGTCTCATATCAGGTAAGCATCAATCCTATGGGCTAGATCACCAACAAACCACAAACCTTAACACACACACACACACACACACACACACACACACACACACACACACAATGGATCCAGATTTGATGTTGCTAGTCAGATGACAAGTGTATGCAATTGTTTTGAAAAGTATAGAAAACACACAATGCAACATAAATGGTATGTTTTGCTGTTCCACAGCTGTTCAGAACAATTCCTCAGTTCAAAACAGTTAAAAAATCTTGAACACAATTTTTTCGTTCATACGATAGAGTACATTTGTAAAATAAAACAATGTCACCTCCAGTTTATCCATGTATCACTTTCCCTAATCCGCCTTGTAGCCAGGTAGTTTAGGGAAATGAACATGGAACTAACACCAATTTCCACAAAACAAACCATGTTGAAGCCTCTTTCTGAACTCATTTTCTCAGGATGGACCCACACTTCAGACTGGTGTACCTATTCCAAGAAAGATCTGTGTCTTGCTTCATCGACCAATTCACAAAGTGCCAAGCCAGAATGTATACATCCCTTGAAGACTTGGGAGGTACGGCCAACAAGCTGGACAGTATGAAGAAGGGCGCTCAGATCTCCTCCATCGCTGGTAGCTCAGTGCGGGTGGTGGGTGGTATTTTTACCATTGCTGGACTGGTTCTAGCCCCTTTTACAGCTGGGGCATCTCTGGGTCTGGCCTTGGGTGGGACTGGGCTGGGAATTGCCAGTGGAGTCAACAGTGCAGTCACCGGGGTAACAGAGATAGCAGTCAATAAAACACAGGAGGATAAAGCCAAAGTGCTTTTCTACCACTTCATTGAGGATATGAGTCAGATCCAGGCTTGCCTGGAGGAGGTGGCCCACCAGTGGGAGTTTACTTTAGGAGCAGATTATTTGGATGTTTTAAAGGTTTTAAAGGACATTTATTCAATTGGCAAAGATGTAAAAACATTTCGTGATCAATTCTTGGCTCTGAAAGCGTTAAGAAAAAAACAGTTAATCACAAGAACTCGCAGTGGGTCCAGAGGGTTTGACAGGGCACCTAGCATGTCCTCAGATGTAGGGAAGACAGGGCTTAAAGGACCCACGGTAATCTCCAAAACAGCCAGGGTTGTTGGTGTCACTGTCAGTGCCCTGTTCATTGGTTTGGACATCTACACTATTTGTAGTGGGAGCATTGATTTGGCCAAAGGGAGCAAAACTGAAGCCTCACAGTTCATCAGATCCAGGGCAAAACTTTTGCGCTCAGAGCTGGACTTCTGGCAAAGCATGGAGGCCTCATTGCAAACTGGGAAACTAACATCGGAAATTAACCAAATAATCCTGGAGACAATTGGAAAGAAAAGAGAAAAAAAATAATGTTTGGAAAGAAAAAAGACAAATGGAAAGAAAAGAGAAAAAAAAAAGGTGCATCATCTGTTGAGATCCTTACACACCTTTCAGTTAATATTGTAGAACACAGAATATCACTATAAAAATAAAGGTAATAATCCATTTTAAGAATCAAATGTAATTAATGTTTGTGATATAGTGATTACCTATAATCCTGAATATAGCAGGGGTGAGGGGAAATTAAGGTGTATTGATACGGCTTCAAATATATTCATGCCTTTAAAAGTATATTACATTAAGCAAGGTGTGGGAATGTTGTGGGATCTGTATTTTATTCAGAATAATAATCAGTGTTCTAATCAGATTGTTATTTGGATGCTAAGATGTTATTTTAAAAGTTATGATCTATCTGCTTGGTCCTGCTTGAACTTCACTATGAAAGGAAATGTCCTGGATTACAAAACACATCCTGGTGGACATCGAGTTAATGAATACTTCTGTGATGAGTAAACAGAAAAGTTAAGGTGTGGTCTTATGAATAACACATATTCAATTTATATAACATATTATATAATGATTAAAGATTTTAGCAAACCATCTGTGTAAAACACTGTGATTAAATTTATGTGGGTTTAATTTGCACTTGACAGTTTGAACAGCTGTGGGATTAAGAACATGAACAACCATCCAATCACAATCTGTGTTCCCCCTGCCTCCACCAGAGGGCAGCATCACCCCTTGGTCAATCTCACCCGCAGCTGCAGCGCACTACAATCCACAATAGTGTTGAAGCCTCCTACCCTTGACTAGCACAGACTCTCCAGCGTGTGTTTCTCGGACTGATTCCTGTTTCCCGACCCTGCCTGCCCTGGACATCGATCTCTACCTGCCCGGTTCCCGATCTCCTGCCTGTCCTCGACTAGGTCTCTGCCTGCCCCATGTCTGGTTCCACTGTGTGATCATTGTTCCTGCTCACCTGGGATCATTTATATTAAATATCACCAACTTCTCCCGGTGTCCCGTGTGTGCTGCATTTTGGTCCCAACCCTAATCTGTGACAGTACAGAACCGGAAGGTTGCTGGTTCGATCCCCGCCGCCTCCTCCTAGCAAAAGATGTCGAGGTGTCCTTGATCAAGACACTCTAACCCTAACTGCTCCCGACGTGCTGGCTGTCTCCTTGATGGCTGACTCCGCCGTCGGTGGTTGAATGTGTGTATGAATGGGTGAATGTGAGACTTGATATGTAAAGCGCTTTGAGTAACCATTGGTTAGAAAAGCGCTATCTAAATGTCCATTTACCAGTACAGGGCAAAACTGACAGTAATCTCAACATTTTCGATTAAAATGACAGCTGCCTGTGTATATGGTTCGTGTTTGGGCCACAACTTTAACAAAGACACGAACAAACGGTTACATGAATTCAGAACGACAAGTTGTCACTTGATTTCAGTTTGTGGTTCTTTAGATTAGATTAGATTTAAATGTATTTCATTGCACAGCACAAGTACAGTGAAAAGAAGTTGGCATCGATCAGAGTGCAAATGTAACAGTGAAGTGTATAGTAATATACAATATATATAATAATAATACTATAATAGTAACATACAATGTACAGTGGTTAAATGGGATGTAAAAACAGTCTACTAGGTATAACAAAAAAAAACGGGTGTGTATATGAAGCGGGGTGAAATGACGGGTATGAATGAGTGGGCGTTGCTAAGAGGGGAGTTGCGTGAATGAGTTTGTGCGTACGTCTATCTGCTTCTCCACAGGTGTTCTCAATCGCTCCCATGATTGGGAGAGTAGAAATGCCGGTGCTTCCGTTCTACAGGGCGGCTTTTCTTCCACGTACCTGGGGGAATCAGAGGGCTCGAACGACGGAGACGGGCCGACGATCCTACATCAAACCGCACCAGAGATCTTATTACAAACGCCTCAATTCATCGCAGCAAAGCACGCACTGGACTGGGCCAGTCGACCGTGCAGCGTGGAGATTGGCAGAGACCTAACCTGCAACGCCATCAACTCATCACAGCAAAGGGAAGTCCTACTAACATGGCTTGTGTGTGACTTGAACAACGTCCAGTGTTTGCCTGCTTATTGTGTGTCTGGCGGCGGATCTTGCCTTCCCCTCCTCCTACCCGCAGCACACCGGACCAGCCAACCATCGTGGAGCGTCGGGCTACGATTTGGGATTTCGGGAACGACCGACACCTATCTACGGACGCCTATCGTGAACGCCCCGCTCCTTGGACTTCCACCGAGAGTCACAGGACCGAGCGACGTCACTGACACTGACGTGCTGGGATTCCTCTCACCCCTCCCCCGATTGGACGAGACTGTGGGTTGGGCCTTGAGGGGACGGCGTTATCCAAGCGAACTATCCTCCCTATCAGGTTTAGTAGTTGTAGGTGTAACAATATGGTTGTGGGACCAGTGTAGTCAGCTGCAGCTGTGTGTGGTGTTTTGCATGCCTTACTGGGTACAGCCTACAGCCTACCCCATACTTTGTTTGCAGTTTGTTTGCAGTGGGACAGTTTTGCGGTGGTGCGTTTTGCGGTGTGGTTGTAGTGAGACGGTTTACTGGATGCGGTGTAATTTTAGAGCAGCAGTACTCGGACTCTCCATCAGGGGGAGCCAAAGTGGACTACCCTGGCTTAGAGATTGAGTTTATACTTTTTTGATATTGTGCTCGCCCCGATCATGGGGAATGTGTTTTAAAAGAAGTTGTAATAAAATTATTGTTAAATATATATCGCCTCCTCTTGTTATGTAACTCAAGGGTCATTATTATAACCTGTACCGTTACATTTTTGGCGTTGTCGGCAGGGTCCTTGACCTACATAGCAAGATGGTTGACGATGCTGGCGGGCGGCCACAGGGAGCAGTGGTTATGCCGTGGTTTATGGGTGGGCCTTGGGTGCCCAGGTTTGATGGAAGGGAGTCATCAAAGTTTTTAGAGTGGAAAACTCAGATTGTGGCATGTATTCGAGCCCAGGGGCTGAATGTACAGCAAAAGGTAGATTTTGTGCTGAGCGCCTTAGATGGAGATGCCAAAAGAGAAGTGGCGCTGTTGGTTGCAGAAGAGCGCAACACTGACGCTAAGATCTTGGAGGAGCTAGAGAAGCTATATGGGGGACAGAAGTCGGTAGCACAGCTGCGAGTAAAGTTCTTTAACTGCAAACAAGAATCTGGAGAGGAAGTGAAGGAATTCACCCTCCGGCTGCGGGAACTGCACCACGGTTGGAGAGCTCAAGACCCACACGAGGGGTCGGACGATGAGCTACTACGGACTCAATTCACCATGGGTCTGAGACCCATACCCATGAAACAAGAGCTACAGCAGCAGCTCAGGAGGAACTCGACGACTACCTTCACAGAAGCTTGTCGGGAGGCAAGAGCACTGGAACGAGAGTTAGCAGGGTCTGAAGAAGCTCACGCCTGCCCCGTTTTTGCCCCTGCATCTAAGAGAGCCCCACCAACAACCCCTGATTGGCAGCAGATCAAAGAAGACTTGCGGACAGAGCTGCGCCAAGAGCTGCGCCAAGAGCTTAAAGAACAGCTGGCCCTCCTGAGTAAGTCTGTGGTAGACGAGCTACAGGAACGCCTGAGCGCGGCACAAATTGCCACACCTCCATCCGCCGCCGCAGCCCCTCAACCACTCTGGCGCCCGCAACCGAACAACCCCCAACGTCAGCGCCTGGAGTCGGCGCCTCCGGGGCTATCGCACTACCAGTGGGACGGCCAAGGCCGTGTAATCTGCCGTGACTGCGGGGAAGCCGGACACATCCAACGGTTCTGTCCTCGCCGGCAGCCACAACAGGATTTTCGGCAACCCCGGTCACAACAGGGCAAGTGAACCGGGAGGGGCCCCCTATTGCGCCCCCACAAAAGCCCGCCATGGTAGGAAGATGCCCGGAAATTGAAGTGACTGTCCAGGGGAAGACAATTCCATGCATCCTTGACACTGGTTCACAAGTCACACTCATGAGCCAAACGTTGTTTCAGCGGCACTTTGGTGAAGAATGCATAAACGACCCCGACCGCATATCATGGCTGGCCTTGAAAGCAGCCAATGGACTTAACATCCCTTACGTGGGTTACGCCGTACTTGATTTCAACATTGGGGGTATAGAGGTGAAGAAAAAGGGGGTGGTTATTGTTCGCGACGACTGCATCAATACCGAGTATGGGTTGCTGGGAATGAATGTAGTAACGGATTGCTGGGCCAGTATTTTTCAGGGTGGGCACCCTGGGGCTGCAGCCTTTAAATCTGTCTTCTCCCCCTCTGCAGAGAAGTTGTGGGACGTGGCCTTTGCGGCCTGCCAGAGGGCTGAGGCCTCAACCACTCGAGTGGAACTACAGGGGGTGGCCAGACTACAGCGACAGCCCCCAGTGATGCTGCCTCCCTCAACAGAGACAATTATCTGGGCCCAGGTACCACAAGCTGCTGGCCTGGCAGATTGCCCTGTTCTACTGGAGGATCTGGACGGCTACGGTCGGAAATGGCGGGTGGCTAGGTCACTTGCCTGGACCCGAGGGGGGAGAGTCCCCTTACGCATCTGCAACCCGAACCCTTTCCCCCTTGAACTGCCCCAACGGTGCCCCCTAGCCACCGTTACCCAAATCGACCAGCACGAGATTAGGGGGAGGACGACCCTGATGCTGCGCAGCACTGGCCCCCAGGCGATTGAGGTGGACGTCCACCACACTGAACAGACTCCAAGTGGGGACCACCCAGCCCTGGCTCTAAAGGGTGACTGCCTGGATGGGGATCAGCAAGCCCAGCTGGAAGTCCTGCTACGGAGGTGGTCGCACGTATTTGCCACACACGATGAAGATTTTGGGAGGACAGCAATCATTACTCACCAGATCCCGACAGGCACGGCTCCCCCGATACGGGAACGCTACCGCCCCGTTCCCCCAAATCTCTACCCAGAACTCCGGTCACTGCTGCAGAGTATGCTGGACAGTGGGGTCGTGAGGGAGAGCTCGAGCCCTTGGGCTGCCCCAGTGGTCCTCATCAGGAAGAAGGATGGGTCTTGGAGGTTCTGCGTGGATTACCGCAAATTAAACGCAGTGACCCACAAAGACTCCTTCCCACTGCCACGAATCGAAGAGTCACTCACAAGCCTGTCCAAGTCAGAATGGTATTCGACCCTCGATTTGGCTAGCGGATATTGGCAGGTGGAAGTGGCGACAGAAGATCAGGAGAAGACCGCCTTCACCACACCCTTTGGCCTCTACCAATTTGACAGGATGCCATTCGGCCTCTGCAACGCCCCGGCCACGTTTCAGAGACTCATGCAGCGCTGCTTGGGGGCCCAGGTCTATGACCATCTTCTCATCTACCTCGATGATGTAATCGTCTACTCCCCCAACTTCGCTGCACACCTGCAACACTTGGAACAAGTATTCACTCGTCTCGACGGCCACGGCTTAAAGCTTCAACCACGCAAGTGCCACTTGTTCCAGAAGAAGGTGACTTACCTTGGGCATATAGTCAGTAGCCAAGGGGTGGCGACGGATCCCGACAAGGCCGCTGTTGTCCGCGACTGGGCACCACCGACCACAGTCAAGCAGGTGCGGTCCTTTCTTGGCTTTGCGGGCTACTACCGACGATTCATCCAGGGATTCTCCAAGATAGCAGCCCCATTCCATCAGCTTCTCCAAGGTCAAGCCAATAGGCCCTCCGCCCCCATCCACTGGACGACCGATTGTCAGGTGGCCTTTGACAAGTTGAAGCAGGCCCTTCTCAGCGCCCCCATCCTGGCATACGCAGACTTCCATCTCCCATTCCGGCTGTACACAGACGCTAGCCTGGATGGTCTCGGGGCCGTCCTGTCCCAGGTCCAAGATGGGAAAGAAAGGGTCATTGCCTATGCCAGTCGTAGTCTCCACCCCGCCGAACGCAACGACCAGAACTACAGCTCCTTTAAGTTAGAACTGTTGGCGCTGAAGTGGGCCGTCACTGAGAAGTTCAAGGATTATCTGTGGGGCGCACAGGTCACCATATTCACCGACAACAACCCGTTGGTCCATCTCCAAACGGCGAGGCTGGGAGCAACTGAGCAGCGATGGGCAGCCCAACTTGCCAACTACTCATATGAGATCCGGTACCGACCTGGGACGAAGAATCAGAACGCCGACATCTTGTCACGACTACCAGGGGAGACGACGGGCGCCATGGTGCAAGCCACCATATCCACCTCAACCTGGACCATGGGCCAATCCTCTGAGCGGGAGCTATGGAGGGAGCGACAGATGGGAGACTCTGACTTTCAGCTTCTCCATGCCTGGATAACCGAAGGTGAGCCTCCCGCACCTATTGATCGTTCAGTTTTGTCCCCCCAGCTCCGCTGCCTGCTCCGCGAATGGGCCCACCTAGAGCTTGGTGAGGGGATCCTGGTGAGACACGTGACTGAGCCAGACACGGGTGCTCCAGTGAAACAGATCGTTGTCCCAGAATCCCAAGCTCGTGCCCTGTGGGAGGATTACCACAAGGCGGCAGGCCATCCAAACGGTGACCGAATGATGTCATTGTTAAGGAGAAGATTCTACTGGACAGGTATGAGCAGAAATGCCCGGGCTTGGTCAGCGGAGTGCATCACTTGTGTGGTAGGGAAAGCGGGTGCACAGCCAAAGGCACCTCTGTGTTCCATTCCATCCAGCTACCCCTTCGAGACTGTGGCTATAGATTATTTGACCCTCGGACGGCCTGCTGACACTTACCAATACATTCTGGTCATCACAGATCTGTTCTCTCGCTACGCGCTGGCAGTCCCCACCAAGGACCAGACGGCTCCTACTACGGTGAGAGCTCTCTGGACTGCGCTCATCCTCCCCTTCGGCTGTCCAGAACGCATTCTCACGGACCGAGGGGGAGCATTTGAGTCGGCCCTGATGCAGCAACTTTGTGCAATGTATGGCTGCCAGAAGGTGCGAACGACCCCCTACCATCCGCAGGGCAACGGGGCCTGCGAAAGGCTCAACCGTACACTCCTCTCGCTACTGAGTACGATCGAAGCCAAGCACCAAGCCCAGTGGCCAGCCGAGCTACCGGCACTTTTGCAAGCCTTTAACAACACCACCCATGCAAGCACAGGCATGACGCCCCACTACGTCGTCTTCGGCCGTCACGCCAGGCTCCCAGTGGACATGCTCCATGAAGTCGCACCGCCCCAACAGAGAGACGACCTGGACGGGTGGGTCAAAGGACATCATCAAGCCCTCCTGCAAGCCTATGCCACAGTTCGCAACAACGTCGAGCGGCGCAACAACTGGAACGAGGAGAACTACAACCGGAACGCACGGAGCTTGCCACTGCTACCAGGAGAGAGGGTGTTGATGCGGAACTTTCGCCGCCAAGCCCAAGGGAAGCTAGCCCCCCGGTGGCTCCCAACACCTTTTGTGGTGGTTTCCCAGCTACCGGATCGCCCAGTCTTCGCCATACGACCAGAAGGGAAGGATGGCCCCATCCGAACCATCCACCGCAACAACTTGAGGCCATGCCCAGGAGACTCGCCGACGAGGGACGACCAGGGTATGAATCTTCCAGCGAGTAATCCAGATCGTGCTCAACATGGACAACCGCAGCCCGTTTGGCCATACAGGTGGATGGTCCAGCCGCAGCCACCTGCTCCGCCTCAACATGGCCATACATCTGGACCACCGAGGCCAATCCAAGGACCACCCTTCCCTCCAGCAATGGCATCGGCTCCGACTACCCCAACTGCCCAGCCTCAGGAGGCCCCAGAGCACCAACTAGGGGCAGACCAAGGCGATTCACGGCGGTATTCACTCCGCCCCAATCGTGGCAACCCTCCAATACGGTTTTCACCTTAAGGGTCGAAACGGACTGACTATAGTCGTGCTCGGGACGACCACGTTTAAAGGGGGGGTGACTGAAGCGGGGTGAAATGACGGGTATGAATGAGTGGGCGTTGCTAAGAGGGGAGTTGCGTGAATGAGTTTGTGCGTACGTCTATCTGCTTCTCCACAGGTGTTCTCAATCGCTCCCATGATTGGGAGAGTAGAAATGCCGGTGCTTCCGTTCTACAGGGCGGCTTTTCTTCCACGTACCTGGGGGAATCAGAGGGCTCGAACGACGGAGACGGGCCGACGATCCTACATCAAACCGCACCAGAGATCTTATTACAAACGCCTCAATTCATCGCAGCAAAGCACGCACTGGACTGGGCCAGTCGACCGTGCAGCGTGGAGATTGGCAGAGACCTAACCTGCAACGCCATCAACTCATCACAGCAAAGGGAAGTCCTACTAACATGGCTTGTGTATGACTTGAACAACGTCCAGTGTTTGCCTGCTTATTGTGTGTCTGGCGGCGGATCTTGCCTTCCCCTCCTCCTACCCGCAGCACACCGGACCAGCCAACCATCGTGGAGCGTCGGGCTACGATTTGGGATTTCGGGAACGACCGACACCTATCTACGGACGCCTATCGTGAACGCCCCGCTCCTTGGACTTCCACCGAGAGTCACAGGACCGAGCGACGTCACTGACACTGACGTGCTGGGATTCCTCTCACCCCTCCCCCGATTGGACGAGACTGTGGGTTGGGCCTTGAGGGGACGGCGTTATCCAAGCGAACTATCCTCCCTATCAGGTTTAGTAGTTGTAGGTGTAACAATATGGTTGTGGGACCAGTGTAGTCAGCTGCAGCTGTGTGTGGTGTTTTGCATGCCTTACTGGGTACAGCCTACAGCCTACCCCATACTTTGTTTGCAGTTTGTTTGCAGTGGGACAGTTTTGCGGTGGTGCGTTTTGCGGTGTGGTTGTAGTGAGACGGTTTACTGGATGCGGTGTAATTTTAGAGCAGCAGTACTCGGACTCTCCATCAGGGGGAGCCAAAGTGGACTACCCTGGCTTAGAGATTGAGTTTATACTTTTTTGATATTGTGCTCGCCCCGATCATGGGGAATGTGTTTTAAAAGAAGTTGTAATAAAATTATTGTTAAATATATATCGCCTCCTCTTGTTATGTAACTCAAGGGTCATTATTATAACCTGTACCGTTACATATACAGTTTATTTATGTACAGAGATGTATTATACTATGGGAGCCATACTGGCCAGAGGTCTTATACTAACTTATAGAGTAGGTATGAGATGTATATATATGTAAACTATAGGGAGAGGTAGGCAGTAGGGAGTTCTAAAGTTCTGATTTCATATGGCCTGGCAATATTTCTTTCACAACATTGGTTCGAGAAGCCGCAAAAACAAGACGATTGGTGTTCATTTCGGCTGTGGACATCGACTTCATTATTTTCAGTCCCTACTCCCTCGAGTGTGTCACACCACATTGAAATTATACAAAGTTCCCCTTCTTATTTGCATATTACCAAATACAAACTAAGTACAAAAGTACACAAATGTTATCATGATACATTTGTTTGTAAAAAATAATATTGTATATTGTGTAATCTATAATTAATTTGACTTCATCCTCACTACCGTGAGCCACTGACCGACGCGCCCAACAAGGCTAGCAGACCAGCTCCACCTCCAGATACACTTGATGAGCCTGCAACAACAGCAGCAGTAGCTACACCTTTCAGGACCTGCAAGGCAGAACATTGACTTAGACACTTTTATTCAGTTAACAACCTTATAATAGACTACATACCTGGCAACAGTACACACATTATACACCAGGACGGCTCACCTGTCGAGATTCACCGATGCCGTATCGCAGCCGCGTAGCGAAGTGTTCACAGTTGTGCAGCAGGACATTGTACCGGTGCTCAGTGCCGACCTGCTCCAGGGCCTCCTCCACGATGAGGGAGACTTCCCGGGGTTTAAACTTGTCATCCAGCAAATTGTTGATTTTCCACTTGCAATCATTAACAGCATCTTGCAGTTTCTCCATCCTCACATGGGCTTTGGTATCAGTCAGACCTTTATTATTTAAATGAAAACACAGGAGGGGGGAGTCGTATCCATTGTACCCATTACCTATCCATTTCAAGGTTTATTTTCTAATGCATTAAACGTGTGGGGTTATATTTCTATAACATTTTAGATCCATAATCACATCCAAAAAGGCCTAAAAAATAAATAAATATCGATTTATTTATATATAATTCTTGAAGAAAGCCCCGATAAAAACATGCGATGATGTCAGTAGGCCTAGTTGGGTTTGTATCTCGTGTTAGGTCTACTTACTGTTGGCTACCAGGTGAACAACATTGTTATATCCAACGTATACAGCCCAATGTGCATAGCCAATGCGGAACATTTCTATCAGGTCCCCAGGCTGTGGGTTCTTTTGATGGCCCGGCAGATGGTCTCTTTTAGTAAGAACCTATAGTAAGACAGAGCAATGCAAGTTCCATTGAAACTGTTTGGACAGACTCACCATGGCTGACTCTCTATTGCCCAACACATCATACATCACATCACACATGACAAATCATGACCATCAGCTGTTTTTAAAATGGGTTTGTTTTCAGTGCATGAAAAAGTACAATACAAATAACATATTACTAGGGATTCAAAGAGTATCTGTGGATACCTATTGTTTTTGTTCATTATATATTTTATTATTACGTCTCTAGGAACCATCACCTTATCCTGGTGGAGAGGTTTGGGTGTCCCTATGAACCTGAGAGCTGAGTTGTCTGGAGCTTAGTGCTCCTGGTAGGGTCTCCCATGGCGGATAGGTCTCAGGGGAGGGACCAGACTAAGCATGGTTCAAAGACTCCAATGGAACAGCAACGTTAAAGTGATGTTACCCTGCCCGGAGGAAGCCCCGGGCCCCTTTCCGGAGCCAGGCCCAGAAGGAGGGCCAGTCAGCGAGCGCCTGGTGGCCACCATCCACAGGAAGAACCGCTTGGGTCAGGTGCAGTCAAGTGGCAGGGTGAAGGCCGACTGACCGAACCCCGGCAGCAGAAGCTGGCTTTTGGGATGTGGAATGTCACTCTCTAAGGGGGGGGGGGAGGAGCCTGTGCTTGTGTGGGAGGTGTAGCGTTACCAGTTATATCTGGTGGGGCTTACCTCTACGCACAGCATTGGCTCTGGAACTTAACTCCTGGATTGGGGTAGGACTCTGTCGTTCTCTGGAGTTGCTCAGGGTGTGAGGAGCCGTGTGGGGATACTCACAAGTGCATGGGGCTTCTATAGGGGACTCCATAGTCCTTCTGGGAGACTTCAACACACACGTGGTGTTTTGTTATTGGATTTCTGTGCTAGTCATGGATTGGTCATAACAAACACCATGTTCAATCATAAGGATACTCATACGTGTACCAGGGTTTTCCGGTATTTACCGGTTTTTAGCGGGTAAAAATGATAAAAAAATAACGGTAATTTAAAAACCTGCCGGTCAAAATGTCCGGTAATAATGTTCGGTTTTGGTCATGAGGTGACCAATCAGCTGCCGCCCCTCTCATGACGTCACGCGCGCCCGACGAGATGCAGGTGCAGTGATGGCCGGTCCACGGCTATGGGGCTTTAATGTTAGCGCTCCACGGCTATGGGGCTTTAGTGTTTGCGACAGCTTGCCAAGTGCTAATTTCTGAGTTCAGCGAGCTGTACCGACTGGGCCACTCGGGCTAAAGGGCCTGTGTTGTGCGTGTGTCAAGCGACTAGCAGAGAGGGGCTTCTCCCTGCAGAATGGTTTGAAAACATCAGTGCGGAGTCGTCTGGAGGAGGAGAGAGTGATGATCTTATGCGGATTGCAAGCTGCAAAGACACATTAGACACCTTTGATTTCAGCTCGGCAGCTTTGCCGCAATGAAATTAAGGAGAAAGCAAAAAGTTGCCTGGCAGCCTACAGGGTAAATGTGATGCCATGTAGCCGATGTTAAAACGGACTACAGATGTTACAGGTGTTTTAGATTTTTGCGGCTAACAAGGTTTTGCTCAATCGTTCGTTTTGTTGTTTATTATATATGTCACGAGTGGGATTGGTCGGTGGGACCCAGAACGCAGACCGTGAAGACAGTGGAGCTATAACATAAAGCTTTATTTAAAGCACAACACAAACACAACACAAGAGAGATCAGGGACAGTCCAGGGGTCTGGATACCGGGAGGTCGATCCGCGGAGTACCGGTAGGTAGTCGACCGGCGAGTAGTCAGGGACGGGGGAGGAGTCTGGGTACCGGGAGGTCGGAGTAGCGACAGGTACCAGACAGGTAATTATAATGACCGGGGAGCTCGTATAGACCGGAGTAACGCGAGACAGGCAGGTGACGCGGGACAGGTACAGGATCGGGATTTGGATCTCTGGGACATCAACGTGGTGATTCCGTCCAGAATGTACGACTTAACGTGAACAACGTATGACGTGCAGTACGACCTAACACTGGGGTAACGGGAAGCCAGGGTATATATACCCCAGGTGAGGGGATTAACAATTAGACACGGCAATAGCTGACAGGTGTGTGTGTGTGTGTGGCTTGGCCACGGCCCCTGTCAACCCCCGTAACACTTGTTGACAGGAGTGTGTGTGCGCCGCCAGCGCACGTGGCTTGGCCACGCCCCCTGCCAACCACCGTAACCGTGACAAAATAGTCCAATTTATTTGAGGTCTTTGTCACTCTTTCGTCAATCTAGGTGTACATTATAGTTGCGTTTGTAATATAGGCTGTTTTTGAAAATAAATCTGTCCGGACACTTGACCGGCAAGAAAAAATCCTAGCGGAAACCCTGTGTACACGGAAACCCTGTGTACCACGTGTACATGGTACCAGAAAACTTTAGGCCGAAGGTCTATCGATTTTGTTATGGTGTCATCTGAACTGAGCCTGCATGTTTTTTGACACAGAGGGACAGAGCTGTCAACCGATCACCATCTGGTGGTGAGTTGGGTCTGATGGTGAGGGAAGCCTCTGGAAAGACCTGGTAAGTGTGTAGTGCGTGTGAACTGGGAACCTCTGGTAGATGCCCCTGTCCGGGAGACTTTCAACTCCCACCTCTAGCGGAATTTCTCCGGCATCTCTGTGGAGGCTGGGGACATTGAACCAGAGTGGTCAGTGTTCAAAGCTTTTATTGCTAAAGCTGCTGTTGAGAGCTGTGGACTCAAGGTCAATGGAGCCTCAAGTGGCGGCAACCCCTCAGACTTTGTGGTGGACACATGTGGTCAGGGAAGCCGTCTGACTGAAGAAGTAGGCCTTCCGGGCTATGTTAGCCCGCGAGACTCTGTACTCAGTTTGACTGGCCACAGCGGAAGCGGAGGCAAAACAGTGGGTGTGGGAAGAATTGGAGAACCAATGGAGGACTTTCAGTCGGCACCAAAGCGGTTCTGGTAAACTGTCCGGTGCCTTAGGAGGGGGAAGCAGGGATCCATCCAAGCTGTTTACAGTTAGGGTGGGACACTGCTGACCTCAACTGAGGAGGTGATCGGCGGGTGGAAGGAGCACTTTGAGAAACTCCTTAACCCAACTAACCCTTAGGCCCCGGGGGTTGATGAGATCCGTCCACAAATGCTGAAGGCTCTGGGTGTTGAGGGGCTTTGGTGGATGACACAGCTTTTTAACATTGCGTGGAAGTCTGGGACAGTGTCTAAGGAGTGGTAAACGGTGGTACCCCTGTTCAACAAGGGGGACCAGAGGATGTGTGCAAATTACAGGGGTATCACATTACTCAGCCTCCCTACGAAAGTGTACTCCAAGGTGCTGGAAAGGAGGGTTCGGCCGATAGTCGAACCTCAGATTGAAGCGGAACGTGGATTCCGGTCTGATCGTGGAACAACGGACCAGCTTTTCACTCTTGCAAGGATCGTGGAGGGGGCTTAGGAGTATGCCCATCCGGTCTACATGTGCTTTGTGGATTTGGTGAAGGCAAATGACCGGGTTCACCAGGAAATACTGTGGGGGGTGCTGCGGGAGTATGGCGTGCGGGGGACACTACTGAGGGCCATCCAATCTCTGTACTCCCAAAGCAAGAGTCGGTCCTGTTCTCAGTGGGTGTTGGCCTCCGCCAGGGCTGCGCTTTGTCACCCATCCTGTTTGTGATATTCATGGACAGGATTTCAAGGCGTAGTCATGGAGGGCAGGGGTTGCAGTATGATGGGCTCAGGATTGCATCGCTGCTGTTTGCAGATGATGTGTATCAGTATATGACCTTCAGAACTCGCTGGATCTGAGTTTGAAGCGGCTGGGATGAGGATCAGCACCTCCAAATCGGAGGCCATGGTTCTACGCAGGAAACTGGTGGATTGTCTACTTCAAGTGGAGAGTGAGTTATTACCCCAAGTGAAGGAGTTCAAGTATCTCAGAGTCTTGTTCTCGAGTGAGTGGACGAACGTGAGAATGACCGGAGAATAGGTGCAGCGGGAGTGTATTGGGTGCCCTTTACCGCACCATTGTGACCAAAAGAGAGCTGAGCTAGAAGAAAAAGCTCTCGATCTACCATTCAGTCTTCGTTCCTAACCTCATCTATGGTCAGGAACTATGGGTAATGACTGAAAGAACGAGATTCCAAATACAAGCGGCCAAAAGGAGTTTCCTCAGGAGGGTGGCGTGCATTTCCCTTAGGGATAGGGTGAGACGATCAGTCACTCTTTAGAGACTCGGAGTAGAGCCGCTGCTCCTGCGCGTAGAAAGGAGCCAGTTGAGGTGGTTCTGGCATCTAGTAAGGATGCTTCCTGGTCGCCTCCCGAGGGAGGTTTTCCAGGCACATCCATCTGGGAAGAGACCACAGGGCCGACCAAGGTACAGGTGGGTTGATTACATCTCCACGCTGGCCTGGGAATGTCTGGGATCCCCAGTCAGAGCTGGTCGATATTGCCAGGTAGAGGGAAGTTTGGAGTCCCCTGCTGAAGCTGCGACATCAGTGACCCGACCCGTATAAGCAGTAGACGATGGATGGATTATATTATTATTATTATTGAGTATCTGTGGATTGTTTTTGTATGGTTTCTTCTTCTTTTAATTATTATTATTATTACCTGAGTATCTGTGGGAACCTATTGTTATTGTAAGGTTTCTTCTTTTTCATCTTCATATTTTTAATTAAAAACGCTCGTATCTCAGCTTCCGTTTGTTGTTAAATACCATTGAATACCCGTTTTAATTATTATGAATCTATGAATGCAAATCTTCTCTTCATCTGCTTTTAGTTTGCCAGAGTTCTTTTTTGGAAACCATTGTTTTGAAAGTGAAACATAAATACATTATATTATTATACATTAATGTATATATACATATATAAGTATACAGATATAACAGATTGCTTTTTAACACTTACCAAGTAAGTAAACGACCCTCTCTCCTGCCTTCCTACTTCATAGCGCGGTTCAGGGAATGAGTTTGGCAAGACGGATCAAATGTTAACCATAATCATGGCTCCCCGGTATTTGCCATCAGGCCCTTGGAGCTCATTCAGATAGCTGCAGCTCGCCTGGTGTTCAACTGACCCAAGTTCTCCCACACATCTACCCTCCTTCGGACTCTACACTGTCTACCTGTAGCTGCTCGCATCCAGTTCAAGACCTTGGTGCTAGCCTACAAGGCAGTAAAAGGAATTGCTCCATCCTACCTCCAGGCAATGGTCAAGGCCTACATCCCAACCCGTCCACTTCTTCGGGCCGTCTGCTTGCCCGCTCGCTAATGGGCCCTTGTGGCCGATCTACGCGGTCACGGCTCTTCTCCGTCCTGGCCCCAAATTGGTGGAATAAACTCCCCACGGATGACACGACTGCAGAGTCAAGTCATTGCCCATCTTCCGCCGCAGGCTGAAAACCCATCTCTTCGGGACACACTTCCAGGATCCTTCCCTGTAGCGTTAAGTCGATTATCTAAGTAGATTAGTTATTATAGATAGGTATATATTGTTCTAGATATTGTTATATATTGTTTGCCAAGTTATTGTACTTTTACCTTACTGTACCTTTACCTGAACTTATTGTACTTCCTGAGCACTGGTTCAGTTCGTCAATGAGAATAAAGTCGAAATGTCGAGAATAAAGTCGAAATGCAATTTCGACTTTATTATAAAAAATCTTCCTCTCATTTGTTTTATGCCTGGCCCCAATACTCTTCCGTAGTACGGAAGAGTGTCGAGAATAAAGTCGAAATGTTGAGAATAAAGTCGAAATGTCGAGAATAAAGTCGAAATACCATTTCGAGAAAAAAGTCGACATGTCGAGAATAAAGTCGAAATGTCAAGAATAAAGTCGAAATTGTATTTCGACTTTATTCTCGACATTTCGACTTTATTCTCTACATTTCGACATACCCCTGATCACTACCTGTTAAATACCTACTTACCTGTGTGTGCATATATATATATATATACACCTATTATTATGCCCATATCCCATTTAATACCTAGTAGACCAGACTTACTCAACAGGTGGCCCGTGGGCCGCATCCGGCCCGCAGACGCTTATTTTGTGGCCCTCGACATGCCTGGTTATGAATGCATAATAATTATAATTAGCCAACCAAAAATGAATAAATTAAATAAATAAATAAATCCTGACCTGCTTTGGATCTACTTATGTGTGTGAAAGCTCCTTCTCTGCCATGGGAATAATAAAATCAAAGCAGCGTTCCCGTCTAATTGACAGACATTTGGCAGACTATCCCAGAGCAGCTACAACTGATCAACAACCAGATCTGAAAGTACTTGTGAAAAGAATGCAGACTCAGAGCTCTCACTAGGAATAAGTAACAACTGTTTGTTATATTGTTATTAATATTTGTGAAATGCAGACTCAGAGCTCTCAATAGGAATAAGTAAAAAGTTGTTTGTTATATTGTTATTGTTATTAATATTTGTGAAATGCAGACTCAGAGCTCTCAATAGGAATAAGTAAAAAGTTGTTTGTTATATTGTTATTGTTATTAATATTTGTGAAATGCAGAGTCAGAGCTCTCAATAGGAATAAGTAAAAAGTAGTTTGTTATATTGTTATTGTTATTAATATTTGTGAAATGCAGACTCGGAGCTCTCAATAGGAATAAGTAAAAAGTTGTTTGTTATATTGTTATTGTTATTAATATTTGTGAAATGCAGACTCAGAGCTCTCAATAGGAATAAGTAAAAAGTTGTTTGTTATATATTGTTATTGTTATTAATATTTGTGAATTGCAGACTCAGAGCTCTCAATAGGAATAAGTAGCAATTGCAAACTGTATCAATGTCATCAATGCAAAGCTATTCACTCCAGTGTTAATAAAACATCAGCTTGACCAACACTTGTCATCCTTGGAAACGCAGTCGCTACACTACATGTGTTACTCAAATTTAGAATATTTGTAAAATATTCCATGATGCTTTGGAATGCATTAAAAATGACAAGCAAGACAGCATATTAAACAGCAGTAGTAAATACAGCGAATAAAATGTTACAAATATATGTTAATAATAATTTGTGGCCCTTTGCACCTGTTGTGGTTTAAATGTGGCCCTCTTGGCCTCTGAAGTTGAGTACCCCTGTAGTAGACTGTCCTTTAACCTGTACATTTAAACTGTATATTATATTACCATGCACTTTACTGCAACGTTTGCACTCTGGTTAGATGCTAAAATTTTTTTGCTGTACTGTACTTGTGCTGTGAAATGACTATACATTTTAATCTAATATATTCAAAAATGTCCTGGATTACAAAACACGTCCTGGTGGACATCCAGTTACTTCTGTGATGAGTAAACAGAAAAGTTAAGGTGTGGTCTTATGAATAACACATCAAATATATATATAACATATTATATAATAATATTAAAGATTCTAGCAAACCATCTGTGTAAAACACTGTGATTTAATTAATATGGGTTTCATTTGCACTTGACAGTGTAAACAGTTATTAAGGGATTAAGAACATGTACAACCATCCAACTAGGGGTGTGTAGGATACACTTGCGTAAGGAAACATTGAAGTAAAGCGATGCGATGTGTTCTCATATAAACACATTTGCCGTCCGGACACGACAAGAACAAATACTGTGGTGCATTGTCTTTGTCTTGAGAGAGGAGACGGTTCTGTTCAACAGGGAACAGGTGTCGAGCGGATGCTCTCGACTAACATGGTGGTGCAACATTTAACTTGAATAACTATTCACAGTGAGTCTGGTTGAAATACAGTTCTTTAAACTAAGTAGGTCTCAAACCGCACTAAAGGAACAGTTCAGCAAAGAGCTAAACACAAGGTAAGTGTCTCAATCTGTGTTCCCCCTGCCTCCACCAGAGGGCAGCATCAACCCTTGGTCATTCTCACCCGCAGCTGCAGCGCACTACAATCCACAATAGTGTTGAAGCCTCCTGCCCTTTGCCACATTGTTCCTGACTAGGACAGACTTTCCAGCGTGTGTTTCTCGGACTGATTCCTGTTTCAAGACCCTGCCTGCTCTGGACATCGATCTCTACTCAGGGGCGTCGCAACAGTGTTGGCAAAGTAGGCAATTGCCTGGGGCCCTGGAAGGGAGCCATACTGGCCAGAGGTCTAACTTATAGAGTAGGTATGAGATGTATATATATGTAAATGTGTAAACTATAGGGAGAGGTAGGCAGTAGGGAGTTCTAAAGTTCAGATTTCATATGGCCTGGCAATATTTCTTACACAACATTGGTTCGAGAAGCCGCAAAAACAAGACGATTGGTGTTCATTTCGGCTGTGGACATCAACTTCATTATTTTCAGTCCTGTGCAAACTCCCTACCCCTCGAGTGTGTCACACCACATTGAAATTATAAAAAGGTCCCCTTCTTATTTGCATATTACCAAATGCAAACTAAAGTACAAAAGTACACAAACATTTGTTTGTAAAAATAATATTGTATATTGTGTAATCTATAATTAATTTGACTTCATCCCCACTACCGTGAGCCACTGACCGACGCGCCCAACAAGGCTAGCAGACCAGCTCCACCTCCAAATGCACTTGATGAGCCTGCAACAACAGCAGCAGTAGCTACACCTTTCAGGACCTGCAAGGCAGAACATTGACTTACACACTTTTATTCAGTTAACAACCTTATAATAGACTACATACATGGCAACAGTACACACATTATACACCAGGACGGCTCACCTGTCGAGATTCACCGATGCCGTATCGCAGCCGCGTAGCGAAGTGTTCACAGTTGTGCAGCAGGACATCGTACCGGTGCTCAGTGCCGACCTGCTCCAGGGCCTCCTCCACGATGAGGGAGGCTTCCCGGGGTTTAAACTTGTCATCCAGCAAATTGTTGATTTTCCACTTGCAATCTTTAACAGCATCTTGCAGTTTCTCCATCATCACATGGGCTTTGGTATCAGTCAGACCTTTATTATTTAAATGAAAACACAGGAGGGGGGAGTCATATCCATTGTACCCATTACCTATCCATTTCAAGGTTTATTTTCTAATGCATTAAACGTGTGGGGTTATATTTCTATTACATTTTAGATCCATAATCACATCCAAAAAGGCCTAAAAAATAAATAAATATATCGATTTATTTATATATAATTGTTGAAGAAAGCCCCGATAAAAACATGCGATGATGTCAGTAGGCCTAGTTGGGTTTGTATCTCGTGTTAGGTCTACTTACTGTTGGTTACCAGGTGAACAACATTGTTATATCCAACGTATACAGCCCAATGTGCGTAGCCACTGCGGAAGATTTCTATCAGGTTCCCAGGCTGTGGGTTCTTTTGATGGCCCGGCAGATGGTCTCTTTTAGTAAGAACCTATAGTAAGACAGAGCAATGCAAGTTCCATTGAAACTGTTTGGACAGACTCACCATGGCTGACTCCCTATTGCCCAACACATCATACATCACATCACACATCACAAATCATGACCATCAGCTGTTTTTAAAATGGGTTTGTTTTCAGGGCATGAAAAAGTACAATACAAATAACATATTACGAGGGATTCAAAGAGTATCTGTGGATACCTATTGTTTTTGTTCATTATATATTATATTATTACGTCTCTAGGAACCATCACCTTATCCTGGTGGAGAGGTTTGGGTGTCCCTATGAACCTGAGAGCTGTGTTGTCTGGAGCTTAGTGCTCCTGGTAGTGTCTCCCATGGCAGATAGGTCTCAGGGGAGGGACCAGACTAAGCATGGTTCAAAGACTCCAATGGAACAGCAACGTTAAAGTGATGTTACCCTGCCCGGAGGAAGCCCCGGGCCCCTTTCCGGAGCCAGGCCCAGAAGGAGGGCCAGTCAGCGAGCGCCTGGTGGCCACCATCCACAGGAAGAACCGCTTGGGTCAGGTGCACTGCCAGTCAAGTGGCAGGGTGAAGGCCGACTGACCAAACCCCGGCAGCACAGGCTGGCTTTTGGGACGTGGAATGTCACCTCTCTAAGGGGGGGGGGGGAGGAGCCTGTGCTTGTGCGGGAGGTGTAGCATTACCAGTTATATCTGGTGGGGCTTACCTCTACGCACAGCATTGGCTCTGGAACTTAACTCCTGGATTGGGGTAGGACTCTGTCGTTCTCTGGAGTTGCTCAGGGTGTGAGGAGCCGTGTGGGGATACTCACAAGTGCATGGGGCTTCTATAGGGGACTCCATAGTCCTTCTGGGAGACTTCAACACACACGTGGGAAACGATGGGGAAATTGGAGGGGTGTGATGGGGATGAATGGCCTACCTGATCTGAACCGGAGTGGTGTTTTGTTATTGGATTTCTGTGCTAGTCATGGATTGGTCATAACAAACACCATGTTCAATCATAAGGATACTCATACGAGTACATGGTACCAGAAAACTTTAGGCCGAAGGTCAATGATCGATTTTGTTATGGTGTCATCTGAACTGAGCCTGCATGTTTTTTGACACTCAGGTGAAGAGAGGGGCAGAGCTGTCAACCGATCACCATCTGGTGGTGAGTTGGGTCTGATGGTGAGGGAAGCCTCTGGAAAGACCTGGTAAGTCCAAGTGTGTAGTGCGTGTGAACTGGGAACCTCTGGTAGATGCCCCTGTCCGGGAGACTTTCAACTCCCACCTCTAGCGGAATTTCTCCGGCATCTCTGTGGAGGCTGGGGACATTGAACCAGAGTGGTCAGTGTTCAAAGCTTTTATTGCTAAAGCTGCTGTTGAGAGCTGTGGACTCAAGGTCAATGGAGCCTCAAGTGGCGGCAACCCCTCAGACTTTGTGGTGGACACATGTGGTCAGGGAAGCCGTCTGACTGAAGAAGTAGGCCTTCCGGGCTATGTTAGCCCGCGAGACTCTGTACTCAGTTTGACTGGCCACAGCGGAAGCGGAGGCAAAACAGTGGGTGTGGGAAGAATTGGAGAACCAATGGAGGACTTTCAGTCGGCACCAAAGCGGTTCTGGTAAACTGTCCGGTGCCTTAGGAGGGGGAAGCAGGGATCCATCCAAGCTGTTTACAGTTAGGGTGAGACACTGCTGACCTCAACTGAGGAGGTGATCGGCGGGTGGAAGGAGCACTTTGAGAAACTCCTTAACCCAACTAACCCTTAGGCCCCGGGGGTTGATGAGATCCGTCCACAAATGCTGAAGGCTCTGGGTGTTGAGGGGCTTTGGTGGATGACACAGCTTTTTAACATTGCGTGGAAGTCTGGGACAGTGTCTAAGGAGTGGTAAACGGTGGTACCCCTGTTCAACAAGGGGGACCAGAGGATGTGTGCAAATTACAGGGGTATCACATTACTCAGCCTCCCTACGAAAGTGTACTCCAAGGTGCTGGAAAGGAGGGTTCGGCCGATAGTCGAACCTCAGATTGAAGCGGAACGTGGATTCCGGTCTGATCGTGGAACAACGGACCAGCTTTTCACTCTTGCAAGGATCGTGGAGGGGGCTTAGGAGTATGCCCATCCGGTCTACATGTGCTTTGTGGATTTGGTGAAGGCAAATGACCGGGTTCACCAGGAAATACTGTGGGGGGTGCTGCGGGAGTATGGCGTGCGGGGGACACTACTGAGGGCCATCCAATCTCTGTACTCCCAAAGCAAGAGTCGGTCCTGTTCTCAGTGGGTGTTGGCCTCCGCCAGGGCTGCGCTTTGTCACCCATCCTGTTTGTGATATTCATGGACAGGATTTCAAGGCGTAGTCATGGAGGGCAGGGGTTGCAGTATGATGGGCTCAGGATTGCATCGCTGCTGTTTGCAGATGATGTGTATCAGTATATGACCTTCAGAACTCGCTGGATCTGAGTTTGAAGCGGCTGGGATGAGGATCAGCACCTCCAAATCGGAGGCCATGGTTCTACGCAGGAAACTGGTGGATTGTCTACTTCAAGTGGAGAGTGAGTTATTACCCCAAGTGAAGGAGTTCAAGTATCTCAGAGTCTTGTTCTCGAGTGAGTGGACGAACGTGAGAATGACCGGAGAATAGGTGCAGCGGGAGTGTATTGGGTGCCCTTTACCGCACCATTGTGACCAAAAGAGAGCTGAGCTAGAAGAAAAAGCTCTCGATCTACCATTCAGTCTTCGTTCCTAACCTCATCTATGGTCAGGAACTATGGGTAATGACTGAAAGAACGAGATTCCAAATACAAGCGGCCAAAAGGAGTTTCCTCAGGAGGGTGGCGTGCATTTCCCTTAGGGATAGGGTGAGAAGATCAGTCACTCTTTAGAGACTCGGAGTAGAGCCGCTGCTCCTGCGCGTAGAAAGGAGCCAGTTGAGGTGGTTCGGGCATCTAGTAAGGATGCTTCCTGGTCGCCTCCCGAGGGAGGTTTTCCAGGCACATCCATCTGGGAAGAGACCACGGGGCAGACCAAGGTACATGTGGTTTGATTACATCTCCACGCTGGCCTGGGAACGTCTGGGATCTCCCAGTCAGAGCTGGCCGATATTGCCAGGTAGAGGGAAGTTTGGAGTCCCCTGCTGAAGCTGCTACATCAGTGACCCGACCCGTATAAGCAGCAGACGATGTATGGATTATATTATTATTATTGAGTATCTGTGGATTGTTTTTGTATGGTTTCTTCTTCTTCTTCTTTTTCTTTTAATTATTATTATTATTATTATTACCCGAGTATCTGTGGGAACCTATTGTTATTGTAAGGTTTCTTCTTTTTCGTCTTCAACGCCCGTAAAACGCCTGTATCTCAGCTTCCGTTTGTTGTTAAATACCATTGAATACCTGTTTTAATTATTATGAATCTATGAATGCAAATCTTCTCTTCATCTGCTTTTAGTTTGCCAGAGTTCTTTTTTGGAAACCATTGTTTTGAAAGTGAAACATAAATACATTATATTATTATACAGTAATGTATATATACATAAGTATACAGATATAACAGATTGCTTTTTAACACTTACCAAGTAAGTAAACGACCCTCTCTCCTGCCTTCCTACTTCATAGCGCGGTTCAGGGAATGAGTTTGGCAAGACGGATCAAATGTTAAACATTATTATGGCGCCCCGGTATTTGCCATCAGGCCCTTGGAGCTCATTCAGATAGCTGCAGCTCGCCTGGTGACCCAAGTTCTTGTCACGGTTACAGTGGTTGGCAGGGGGCGTGGCCAAGCCACGTGCGCTGGCGGCGCACACACGCTCCTGTCAACAAACAATCACGTTGGTTGGCAGGGGGCGTGGCCAAGCCACGCGCGCTGGCGGCGCACACACACACACACCTGGATCACCCTGTGTAATTGTTTATCACCTCACCTGGGGTATATATACGTTGTCTTTCCTTTACCCCAGCGTGAGGTCGTTACCATATACTGCACGTAGTTCGCCAGTCTGTTCTGATACCCATCGCCTGCCTACTACCCGGCCGGTACTTCGCACCCGACGCCGCCTGCGGACCATCAGAGTTGATGCTTCGCACCCGTCGCCTGCCTACTACCCCTGCCGGTACTTCGCACCCGATATCGCGGTACGCAGACTCCTTCCCCCGTCCCGGACTACTCGTCGGTCTACTACCTGCCGGTACTCCGCGGATCGTCCTCCCCGTGCACCCTTGTGTTTTTGTGTGTGTCCCTGTGAATAAAGCCGTTCGTAATGCTCCACTGTGTCGGTGTCTGCGTTCGGGGTCCAACCCACTCCCACCTCGTGACAGTTCTCCCACACATCTACCCTCCTTCGGACTCTAGCTACCTGTAGCTGCTCGCATCCAGTTCAAGACCTTGGTGCTAGCCTACAAGGCAGTAAAAGGAATTGCTCCATCCTACCTCCAGGCAATGGTCAAGGCCTACATCCCAACCCGTCCACTTCTTCGGGCCGTCTGCTTGCCCGCTCGCTAATGGGCCCTTGTGGCCGATCTACGCGGTCACGGCTCTTCTCCGTCCTGGCCCCAAATTGGTGGAATAAACTCCCCACGGAGGTCACTACTGCAGAGTCAAGTCATTGCCCATCTTCCGCCACAGGCTGAAAACCCAATCTCTTCGGGACACACTTCCAGGATCCTTCCTTGTAGCGTTAAGTCGATTATCTAACTAGATTAGTTATTATAGATAGGTATATATTGTTCTACATATTGTTATATATTGTTTGCCAACTTATTGTACTTTTACCTTACTGTACTTTTACCTGAACTTATTGTACTTCTACCTGAGCACTGGTTCAGTTCTTGGAGACTTCTTGGAATGAAATGCACTTTTGACTTCTGGTGACAAGTTGTTCTCTTACCTTCCTTTGTTGAAACACACTATTGTAAGTCACTTTGGATAAAAGCGTCTGCTAAATTACTGTGATGTAATGTAATGTAATATGAATTAACATACTTAACACCAGTAGATACTCTTCTCCTTTGCAAGCTGGGCTTTCATTCAGTTAAAAACCTTATGATAGCCTACATATGTGGCAACAGTACACACATTACACACCAGGACGGCTCACCTGTCGAGATCCCCTCTTGCCGTAGCGTAGCTGCGTAGCGAAGTGTTCACAGTTGTTCTGCTGGACATCGTACCGGTGCTCAGTGCTGACCTGCTCCAGGGCCTCCTCCACGATGTGGGAGGCTTCCCGGGGTTTAAACTCATCATCCAGCAAATTGTTGATTTTGCACTTGGAACCGTTAATAACATCTTGCAGTTTCTCCTTCTTCACAAGGACCTTGGTATCATCTTCGCCTTTATTAATAAAATGAAGACACAGGAAAGGGAGGCACTCAATACTAGAATGAAGGACTATCCTTACAAATGTTCTAATGCATTAAACGTGTGGGGTTATATTTCTAATACATTTCAGATCCATACTCTGATGTGTGATGTCAGTAGGCCTTCTAGTTGGGTTTGTATCTCATGGTAGGTCTACTTACTGTTGGGTACCAGGTGAACAACAGAGTCGTCTCCAACGTATACAGCCCAATGCTTGTAGAAAACACGATTGATTTCTATCAGGTCCCCAGGCCGTGGGTGCTGTTGATTCTGATTCAACAATAGCAGATGGTCTCTTTTAGTACTTAAAGTATATTATAGTACTCATAGTAAAGAAATGAAAATAGAATTGAACAGTTAGGACAGACTCACCATGCTTGACTCCATACTGCCGGGTTTCCTTTAAAAATTGTAATAAGCCACATCAAAAAACACAAAGGGTTAAATATTAAAATTAAGTTTTTGTAATAAGCACTTACATTAGTCCAAATCCCATTTTAGATCTGGATTCTAGATCTAGTCATGTCATATCTTACCTAATTACCAGGTGTGCTTGTTTCTGAAACTAAACCTGAGGGTGAATCATGTTTAATTATACTCCTCACTGGAGATGTCTTTGCTTAACTTTTATTGTTCACTCCACCCATCGCTTTAGTTCAACATGCATCAATGTGTGAACAATAGACCAAAGAACAATAATTCACCTACCATTTAATCCGACTTTTAATAGACACTTAAAAACGATTTAGTCCATCATTAAAAACACAAAGGCTACACATAACATCTGAAGCTTAGTAAAATGGCATGCCATATCAAATCCTTTGAAATCAACAATATCTTGAATATCAACATATAAATAAGTGAGGCCTACATCCTCATACAGTGGTACACTCTGTGAACACCAGGGGGAGTGCTGATCGGTTCTTTTTCCGTGGCTTTTCGCATTGTTTCAGTTTGACACCAATAACCTGATCAACCATAACGTTTGGATGATTAAACATATAAACAATGATTACTCACAAACCAGGGCCCAACACATCCACATAGTGAGATCCCATCAGCTGGTTTTAAAATAGGTTTGTTTTCACCACATGAAAAGACGCAATACAAATACAAGTAATATAATTATTGTAGTGACCACTTGTCCTTTTGTTTCCCTAATGTGTGTGTCACTCTTGGACAGACTGAAACGTTTTTGACGCTTGTTGCAGATGGAAGAATATAATGTCCACTCGAGGTTTGTTTGGGTTTGAAATTAAAGATGATTTATTTTCCTCTTTACAGAGATTCAGAAAACTTGCAATCTAATTAAATAAACAAAATAACACTCCCGTACGCAAGCAAGGTCTAAAGACTGTATGCTTCTCAGTCTGTCACGCCCCCTAGCGTGACGCACCTCTCCTTATATAGATACCTGCAGGGGATTGAGTACACTGCAGCCATTAGTAGACACACACCACCTGGTAAGGCCAATAAATAAATAAATAAATAGAATATAAAGAATTGGCTCCTACAATTATTGTCATTATTATAATAATTATTATTCGAATTAAATAGTATTGCAAATCTCTTCTTTAATTCTACAAACTGGTTTGCCAGAAGTTTGGGGTTTGCCTATTTTTGGAAACCGTTCTATTGAAAGTGAAACTTAAATATGTTGTAACAGATGGCTCGTTTTACACTTTACTCTACAAATCACCACTTACCTCGTTCTGCAGCCTTGTCTGTATATGTGACTTGTCTGATGTGATAGCGTTACCCTATGCCTATAATCAACCTTCACTAAGCCTCCTTCTCTCCTGCCTTCCTTCTTTATGAAGCTGTTCGCGTTCAGCGGGGTTAGGGGGCGGGGACCAGCAGCTGGTGTCTGTTTCCTATTTGCCACTCCTATTCTCAGGAATCAACTTCGCTTATGTGAAACGGATCTAACTTGCTTTGTAGTGATTCAAGATTCAAGAGACTTTATTTATCCCGAGGTAAATTAAGGTGCAATAGTTGAAACAGGGGGAATAAATGCACACACAATATACTAGTACCTAAAAACTAAATAACAACAAACTAAACTAAACTAAACTAGTATAAACAAAATATAACTAAATGAAATCTAAATGTATTGACAGAAAAGTGCGAAGCCACTTAGGTATGAGGGGCCGATAGGGACATTATTCAGAAAAACCCTTCACAATGTGAAACACTCTCACACACAACTGAAACCAAAATCATTCACAAACATATGTAAAAAAATCTCTCATACACACATATGTAAGGCCCCGTCAGACCATAAACGCTCTCACACATACATGTGAAACGCTCTTACACACATGTGAAACGCTCTTACACACATGTGAAACGCTCTCACACATACATGTGAAACGCTCTTACACACATGTGAAACGCTCTCACACATACATGTGAAACGCTCTTACACACATGTGAAACGCTCTTACACACATGTGAAACGCTCTCATATCGAGCGTTTCACATGTGTGTGTGAAGTTTTTTGGTTGTTTTTTTCGGAATAATGTCCCTAACCACCCCCACCACCTTTACCCAAACATTATATAGAGAGTAGTATCACACACATATACTACTCCTATCAGTCTCCAGGTACAATCAGCATCCACTATTCCAGTTGATCACTCGGTGCCTTTGTTGTCACGTCACGAGTTTACAAGCACAAACTCCAGGAGGTCGCATTCCTAGCAGCGCCTGTTGACCGCTTCAACACACACATGGCTCCTTCAATGCATACAGTATCATACACAGTGTTTTAATTTGATACTTAGGGTATAACAATACACTACATATCCCCCCTTTGGGACTCTATAAAGAAGTCCCAATACAAAAATGTTTACACAAATTTAAAAACCATTATATACCTTCAATTGCATCAATTGCTTCACAATTAACAGTGCATGGTTCACATATGTTTGCATAAAGAGTCATAGCACAAGTCAACTGACAATTTGAAAAACCATATGCGATTGTACTGCATACAGTGTTGTAACAACAAAGAAACCAACAGTCACTGTTCTCCTTCAGGACTTCCTGTAAACATTAATTGTTCACAAGGTTCATGCATTAGTTCAAGCTTTGAAAATCGGATTAAACCCCTTTCTGTGAATATTGCATGATGTGGTATTATTACTCTCTGGTATCTCAGTAAATATACTCTCTGGTAAATATGTATATATGGAGCACAGAATGAAAACTCAGATATTTACCAATAATAAAAAAACAATGTCCATGTTTTGTTATTTGGTTACATTCCTTAAGGTCTTCATTAATGATTTACCATTCCCTGGAGGGAATTAAGCACAAAACATTAAACACAATCAAAACAAACACAACAACTGATAATCAGATATGAATAGGCTTCATAACCATTAAACCCACACTTGTATAATTTCATCATATCATAAACATATTGAAAAAGAAAATCTTAGTTAAACAAAATCACATATCATGCATTTAAAAACCAATATCAATGGGATGAGTTGACCCATCTACCTGTAATACCGATTCTGAGGTATCTCAATTATCACATTCTCATCTTGATAGAAGTTAATGTACGATCAGTGGTCCTAGGGGGCCCTTGATTCCCTAAGTCATGTATTTTATCTGTGTTCTGTTCTAGCTAATCTTCTTAATGTTGCTGTAGGAGAAAACCTGTTATCTGCATGGTGTGATGTTATTCAATGGAATTCGTATGTTGGTTGTGTTGGACTACAACCACTGAGATGTACCCATGGTCCACATCTACCAGGATGGCAGATGATGTGACTTGGATCTGGTATGGTCGCTTTATTTTTGGCTCGACCCACGTTGGTTTGAAGATGCAGACCTGTACCCAGTCCTCAACCTGGGGTGATGACTTGTCTGCTTCTGTTCGAACAAACACTCATAGACAGGTGTGAGGCATTTTATACATGTAGCTAGCATATTCTAGCTGCTCTGGTTCCTCACTGTGTCCAAGTCTCACATAAGAGACAAACATGTTAGCAAGTCTCTTCACATTATTTAATTTCAATGTAATTGTTCCATTGGCCCTTTCCACTAGTCCTGCTGACTCTGGATAATAGAATAATCATTGTATTTGATTATTGTATGACATAAATGTAAACATGCTTGAATAGGTCATACTTGAACGTAACCCATCGCTGTGTAGTTCTCTATGACAGATGATGTATATAGAGATGTTTATCAATGATCACCTTCATCTCCCCCTTGCAGAGTGACTAACCCCTGTGTCAATCTGCATAACATCATTGCCAACCTGGCGGCATTGATAAAAAAAAAAAATTTAAACAATAAAAAAACAATAAAAAAAAAAACAATACAAAATATAAAATAACATAGTATGATAAACATAAAGAAAATAAATGAAATGCAACAATGTTAACACAAACAAATCTCAATAAAACAAACAAATCCTTCAATGAAACACAAATTAATCTCAATAAAACACAAATAAATCCCTTAATGAAACACAAATAAATCCCTTAATGAAACACAAATAAATCCCTTAATGAAACACAAGATCAGCTACATCTCGTGATCACCAGGGTTCCAAAGGAAAACTCAGTCAGTCTGCAGTTTCACCATCGACCAAGCACCCAGAAACATAGTACAAAACAAATATAACAAAATTAAAATTAAAAATTAAATTCAGATTATATATGAATGGATGGGTATTTTCCAGTTTAGGTCTGTCCATAGTTTATTGTCTTCCACAGTATTTTGAGTGATTGCCCTTGTCCTAGGCGCATCCCCTCCACACACGTGGATGTTTAGGTACTGTGTACCAATCTTCAGGAATTTAATTTGAACGTCGGCCTTCATACTCTTCTGTTCGCATGATAGACATCTGAACTGCCTGTATATTCATCGCTCTATCAATAGCCCACGTTATCATTCCTCGTATGATAGGAATACCACAACTGATTATCAGGATCATGACAATCAGACCAACTCCAAAGATGGCTCCTACCCTGGCGAAGTAGGCTCCCCATCTTCCTAAGGATGACTCCATCCAGGTCATCCACTTGCTTTGGAATCCAGCATTCTCTTTGACCTCTTCCCTTAATCCTTTGAGCTTATTCATTGCCAGGGTGAATTGTCCATTTGCTGCTGTCGTATTAGGGATGAATGTGCAGCACTGGTCCCCAAACATCTGACACACTCCTCCTCGTTCTGCCAGTAGAAAATCCAATGCTTGTCTGTTCTGCCAGGCCATTTCACTAGTTGCCGCAAGCTGCTTCCCTAATGCTCCCAAGAGGCTTATGGCGTGTTGACATCTCCAATGTCGTAGTCTTTGAGTCTAATAGGTTTGACCAAGGTTCTGACAGGCCTTGAGTGATTTGGCTGGACTGGATCAGGACATTTCTCTGGTTCTCTGGAGTCAGTGGGGGAGGCCTCCTGGCCACTTGGGATTGGCTCTGGTTGTTCTGGAACATCTCGTAAATCAAGTGCATTGAACCTTCCATGCTGTGCATCTTCTGGGAACTGGCATCACTTGGAAAAGGAGATATGCGATCATCGATATTCTCAATGTCATCATCTGAGTCGAGAGCAGTACCTCTGTTTTGAGGTGGTGTCTCCTTTTCTTCTCCTCGTGGTACCTCCTCCTCATCTCGGTCTGTTGGTGCCTTAATGCAGTGATGTAGGTGGTACCAAGTCGGAGATCCCTTAATCTGAATTGCAGTTCCTGTGGTGCGGATGACTTCGAATGGTCCCTCTCAGTGGGCGTTATGCCACTTTCTCCGGTAGATTTTGACAAACACTTTGCAAACAAATATGGTGCCCAAAATCCATATTCATTTGTGATCTTCCTTCTCACTTTCCCCCTTGCTACATGGGCTATCCCGTGAGCTTCCTGGATTAACAAACCTAATAGATCTGATGGTGCAACCATCAATCCTTCATGATTCCTCCATAGGCCTGTTTTGTCCTGGCTAGCTCCCCTGGCAAGACACAAGTTTTTGTCCAACGCATTTGCCTCCTCTTGCATCATGAGTAGGTCTTGTAGTGTGATTTTCTCAGTTAACTCCACTTCATGGGTAACTAAGAGAACTTTCCCAGGTCTATCCGTACATGTTGCAGATTTTGCAGCCTCATCCGCTGTCTTATGTCCTTGCATAACACGTAATGAATCTGACTTGTGTGCTGCGCATTTAGCCATTGCTAACTCTTTAGGCTTCATCATGGCCTGCAACAGCTTCACGATCTGGGCGTGATGTTGTACGGGTGAGCCATCAGTCTTCTTGAAACCACGGCCCTTCCAAATGGCACCAAACAAATGGCGGACATTGTGTGCATAAGCAGAATCAGTGTATATTGTAATGCGCTGTCCCGACGCTAAATTACACGCTTCCGTGAGGGCGAGCAGTTCGGCAAGCTGGGCTGAACATGGCTGTGGAATTGCCTCAGCCTTTTCTACCACAAATTCAGGACCTTGTGCTCTGACAACGGCATATCCTGCACAGTTTCTCCTACTCGATAACATGAGCCATCGGTCCAGTACTCCAAGTCAGCTTCAGGCAATGGGAGAGCCCGTAGGTCCAACCTGAGCTTAGAGTACGTTTCTGCGTCCTCTACACAATTATGTGGTTCACCATCGTCAGAGGTCGGCAAGGTTTCTGCTGGATTAACTGTGTGACATCTAGCCAGTGTAACATCTTCTTGTTCAAATAGACGGTAATAGTCTCTAATCCTTGGCATTGTTAAAGTGTATTTGCCGTGGTTCAGGAGGTTCCTAAGACTATGGTGACAAAGAATAGTTACCGGGTAACCCATAGTCACTCTCCTGCCATTGCCCTGTAGCATGGGGCAAAACCCATCTCCACTTCTGAATAGGCTACAGAGTAATAGGCAATGGGCTGAGGGCTGGTTCCAATGCACGTTGGTTGGGTAAGGACAGCACAAGCATGCTTCCCGTTTGTGGAGGAAGCGACATATAACGCAAATTTCTTGGAATAATCCGGCAGTGCTAACGCTGGTGCTTCCTGCAATTTGTGTTTGATTGTGTCAAAGGCCAGATGACTTTCTTTTGTCCAGGTTAGATTTGAGTGCAGGCTGTCATTCCCTGTTTCCTTAATCATGGTCCTCAGAGGTGCAGTTATTTTGGTGTAGTCCTCGATCAATGCAGAACTATACCCTGTGATTCCCAGGAAGGTCGTCATTTCTCTCACTGTTCTTGGTTTTGGAGCCTTTTGAATGGCCATCAAATGTTCATCAGAGATACTACGGTGTCCTTGTGCTATAGATTTCCCTAGATAAATGACACGCTCTTGGCAATATTGCAACTTTTTCTGAGAAGCCTTGTGCCCTTTTTCTGCTAAAATCTGTAATAGCTTGATTGAGTCTTCTTGGCAAGTCTTCTCGTCTGGGGCACACAGGATTATGTCGTCTACATACTGAATAACAGTACTGTGTAGCACCTCCCTAATCCTGCTAAATCATTTTTTAGAACCTGATTAAATACATGTGGACTGTCCTTGAACCCTTGGGGCAGCCTGGTGTATTCAAAAGCCTGACCTTTGTATGTGAATACAAATAAACCTTCACTTTCTGTACTCAGGGGGACAGAAAAGAACGCTCCACACAGATCGATCACGGTAAAGAATTTAGCCTCTGCTGGGATTTGTGTCAGTAACACATGTGGGTCTGGTACTTCTGCTGGGAAGTTAACAACCACTTCATTGACAGCTGGTAGATCATGCACCATGCGGTACCAACCATCCGGTTTCTTTACAGGTAGCAAAGGTGTATTGCTCTGAGGAGTTTGGGTTTTCTTCAAGACCCCTGCCTGTAAAAGGCCATTCATCTCAGGCTCAATCCCTTGAATTGCTGCTTCTTTTAATGGGTATTGTGGCTTCCAAGGAGGTTTAGTTCCTGGCTGAAGTTCAACCCTCACTGGCTGGGCTGATTTAACAAGTCCAAGTCTGTGCTGTGTTGGGCCTGTCACGGTTACGGTGGTTGGCAGGGAGCGTGGCCAAGCCACGTGCGCTGGCGGCGCACACACGCTCACCTGTCAGCGATCACACTGTCTAATTGCTAATCACCTCACCTGGGGTATATATACTTTGTCTATCCTTTACCCCAGTGTGAGGTCGTTACTTTATACTGCCCGTGTTCTTCCGTCTGTTTGGTACCCGTCGCCTGCCTACTACCCGTACTACGCACCTCGACATCCCGGTACGCAGACTCCTTCCCCCGTCCCGGACTACTCGTCGGTCTACTACCTGCCGGTACTCCGCGGATCGACCTCCCCGTTTCCCCTCGTGTTTTGGAATGTGTGCTTTTGGAATAAAGCTGTTCATATCGCTCCACTGTGTCGTTGTCTGCATTCGGGGTCCAACCCACACCCCTCATTGTGACAGAACGACCTCACCACTATGGACCCCGGCAACTTCGACCAGTGGATGCAAGATATGCAGTCTCTCAATAACTTTGGACGCACCGTGAACCTGGCCCCGTTGGACCCCGGCCACCTCGCGCTGGTGGACCAATTGGCGCTGGAGCTGATGGATCACCGGTTAGCCGACCTGGGCCCCGGTGATCTCGAGCGGGTGAGGCACCTGGTCGATGCCCTGAGGAGCCGTGGCAGATCACGGGTTCGAGCGCTGCGGAAGCTGGAGAAGGAGTGGAGGGTCATGTTAGCCCGGATGGCCCTCGACGACTACTTTAAGTGGAAGCCCGTGTTTGATTCCCAGTGCGGACAGTGGGCCCGGGGACTGCAGGTCATGATGGACCAGCTCTGGGACCTGACAACCGCCATTACTTCCCTCCTCAGAAGGGTCCCCAGTGCCGCTCTGTTCCTGCCTGCCGACGCGTCTGACGTCACACTGCCCCCGTCTGACAGCGCCGCTTCTCCCCCGTCTGACAGCGCCGCGCTGCCCGACGCTGCGTTGCCCGACGCTGCGCTGCCCGACGTTGCACTTCCCCTGTCTGCCCCCGTCTGCTGACGCCGCGCCATACCCGCCCGACGACATTGCCCGGCCCCCGTCTGCTGACGCCGCGCTGTACCCGCCTGAGAATGTCGCTCCGCACCCGCCTGAGGACGTTGCTCCGCACCCGTCTGAGGACGTCGCTCCGCACCCGCCTGAGGACGTCGCTCCGCACACGCCTGAGGACGTCGCTCCGCACCCGCCTGAGGACGTCGCTCCGCACCCGCCTGAGGACGTCGCTCCGCACCCGCCTGAGGACGTCGCTCAGCACCCGCCTGACGAAGTCGCGCGGCCCCTGTCTGCTGACGCCGCGCCGTACCCGTCCGACGACGTCACACGGTCTGCTGACGTCTGCTGACGCCGCGCTGTACCCGCCCGACGACGTCATGCGGTCTGCTGACGTCTGCTGACGCCGCGCTGTACCCGCCCGACGACGTCATGCGGCCCCCGTCTGCTGACGCCGCGGCGTACCCGCCCGACGAAATCACGCGGCCCCCGTCTGCTGACACCGCGCCGTACCCGCCCGACGACGTCACGCGGCCCCCGTCTGCTGACGCCGCGCCGTACCCGCCCGACGATGTCACGCGGCCCCCGGAAGCAGAGGGGAGAGCACAGCCCTATCTCCATCGACGGTGTTGCAGTATAGAGGGTCAGCAGCTTCAAGTTCCTTGGCGTGCACATCTCCGAGGACCTCACATGGTCCACACACACCACACACATGGTGAAAAGGCCATGAGATACAAACCCAACTAGAAGGCCTACTGACATCACACATCAGAGTATGGATCTGAAATGTATTAGAAATATAACCCCACACGTTTAATGCATTAGAACATTTGTAAGGTTGTAATGGATAGTCCTTCATTCTAGTATTGAGTGCCTCCCTTTCCTGTGTCTTAATTTGAAAAATAATAAAGGCAGACATGATACCAAGGTCCTTGTGAAGAAGCAGAAACTGCAAGATGTTGTTAACGGCGGTGATTTTTTTAAGTGGAAGATCAACAATTTGCTGGATGACGAGTTTAAACCCCGGGAAGCCTCCCACATCGTGGCAGAGGCCCTGGTGCAGGTCAGCACTGAGCACCGGTACGATGTCCTGCTGTACAACTGCGAACACTTCGCTACGCAGCTACGCTACGGCAAGAGTGGATCTCGACAGGTGAGCCGTCCTGGTGTGTAATGTGTGTACTGGTGTAGTATCTACTGGTGTTGTGTATCTGCAAGTATGTTCATTGATATGTTAATGTTTAACATTTTATCCGTCTTGCCAAACTCATCCCCTGAACAGCTCAATAAAGTAGGAAGGCAGGAGAGAGGATCGTTCTGGACATTGTCTCCAAAACATCAATAACAGTAACAGCACTAACACTGATATCAGATAAGACAGATATACAGACAATACTTTCTAACTAGGTAAGGTATTCACACACACACACACACACACACACACACTATGTCGCTTCTAAGACACAGTCAGGGATAAAGCAGTTACAGTCTCAACAGGGAACTAGATCCTTCATATAGAAAACACAAAAGTTCCAAAAATACAGGGCAGGCAACAACAAAGTTGAGGGCAAGACTGACAAAAAGCAAAGCTGACCATAGGTATCCACAAATGCTCTGTGAATACCTAGTAATAATAATAATAATAATAATAATAATAAAAATTATAATATTATTATTATTATTATTATTATTATTATTATTAATAATTTAAAAAAGAGGAAAATAAGAACAAACGCGTCGCTGAGGTAGCAGCTTCAGCAGCGGACTCACTTGAGGGACAAACATCTCTCTCCCTGGCAACATGGACCAGCTCTGACTGGGGGATCCCAAGGCCAGCGTGGACATGAAATCACCCTGCTTGTACCTTGGTCTGCCCCGTGGTCTCTTCCCAGCTGTACCTCGGTCTGCCCCGTGGTCTCTTCCCAGCTGGATGTGCCTGGAAAACCTCCCTCGGGAGGCGACTAGGAAGCATCCTTACTAGATGCCCAAACAACCTCAACTGGCTCCTTTCTACCCCAAAGGAGCAGCGGCTCTAATCTGAGTCTCTCATGAGCTTCTCACCCTATCCCTAAGGGAGATGCCAGCCACCCTCCTGGGGAAACCCATTTTGGCCGCTTGAATTTACGATGTCGTCCTTTCGGTCATTACACATTGTTCATGACCATAGGTGAGGGTAGGAACGAAGACTGGTGACCGGTAGATCGAGAAATCTGTTTTGGTGTTTTGGAGGGGTCAAGGGCACCAAATACCACTCCCGCTGCTCCCGCTGAGTAGACCGGTTTCCTGCTGAGAACCATGGCCTCAGATTTAGAGGTGCTGATCCTACGCTGCAAACCGATTCCAGTGAGTGCTGAAGGTCACATGCTAATGACGCAAACAGGACCACATCATCTGCCAACTGCAGAGATGCAATCCTGAGCCCATCATAACATGCAACCCCTCCCCTCCATGGCTACGCCTCCTGTCCATGAATATCACAAACAGGATGGGTGACAAAGCACAGTCCTGGCGGTGGCCATCAACCACTGAAAACAGGCCAGACTTACAACTGAGAATGTGAACACAGCTCTTAGTTTGGGAGTACAGAGATTGGATGGCCCTCAGTAGTGACCCCTGCACGCCATACGCCCGCAGCACCACCACAGTATTTACTGGGGGACACGGTCACTCCAATCCACAAAGCACATGTAGACCGGATGGGCATACTCCCTAGGCCCCTCCACGATCCTTGCAAGAGTGAAAGGGTGGTCCGTTCGT
>CM051001.1:5606771-5625826 GCA_027704905.1 Muraenolepis orangiensis | reverse complement strand
CACCGGGGTAAACTCAGGGACTGGAGCGGGGACTTATGAATATCTCCACATGCGCGCCTCACACCCTCAGCAACTCCAGAGAAGGACAGAGTTCAACCCCAATCCAGGAGTTTAGTTCCAGAGCCAATGCTATGCATAGAGGTAAGCCCCACCAGATCTAACTGGAAGCGCTGCACCTCTCACACAAGCTCAGGCACATTCCTCTCCAGAGAGGTGACATTCCACATCTCCAAAGCCAGTCTTTGTTGGCTTTTGGGTTTGGTCCGTCGAGGCCCCCTGCCTTAATGACTGGCAGTGCACCCGACCCTAGCTGTTCTTCCCGTAGATGATGGGTCTGCGGGGTGGAGAAGTGTCCACGAACACTTTGCTACGCTGCTGCGCTACGGCATCGGTAAATATCGACAGGTGAGCCGTCCTGGTGTATAATGTGTGTACTGTTGACACGTTTGTAGTCTAGTATAAGGTTGTTAACTCAATAAAAGTGTCTAAGTCAATGTTCTGCCTTGCAGGTTCAGAAAGGTGTAGCTGCTGCTGCTTTAGGCTCAAGTGCAGTTGGAGGACTGCTATCCTTGTTTGGCCCGTCGGTCAGCGGCTCACGGTAGTGGGGATGACGGCCATGACGTGGGATTCTTTCTGCAGTCAAATTAATTATAGATTACACAATAAACTATTTACAATTTGAACCAAATGTATAATGACAACATTTTTGTACTTTTGTACTGTAGTTTGTACTTGGTAATAGGCAAATAAGAAGAGGAACTTTGTATAATTTCAATGTGGTGTGACACACTCGAAGGGGTAGGGAGTGTGCACAGGACTGAAAATAATGAAGTCTATGTCCACAGCCGAAATGAACACCAATCGTTTTATTATCTTGTTTTTGGGGAAGGAGAGGGGTAGGGGTTAGTCCACCAGCCAGCACTACTGAACCATCCCAGGGAATCACTGCAGTGTAGGGTATGTTGATGGACAGTCCCATATCTGATGTCACTTGATTTTCACTTTGTCACTGTCGCTTGTAATGGCTAATCAGTAAAACATATTTGAACCCTTTGGAATAAGACCAAAGTACCTATCTCTAAACCATGGATGGCATACACGACCCATGTATTGGATATGGAGAGAATCAGAAACACGCCTCTCAACGCCTCAACATTTGACAAAATGTGGCGTCCTTTCCTGTGTTACTTGTTCAGCAGCCTAAAGCCTCACAATGTTAATCTGCTACATTTGTAAGACATTCACACTTGTAGGTGCAACCTTCTGCTCATAATGTTTGTTTGTTTATACTTTCACCTTTCCTTTTGGGTGTTTATTTGGAAGAATGAGGGGTTGGGTTGTAGAGTTGGATGTCAACTCATTCCCAGCCTTAGCAGATACGGGATGTACACAGACTCTAGTGCAGTCAGACCTAGTGCTCTGGAGTACTGGAATGGGGGTGAGTTGAGTGACGGGATGTCTAAGGACTCTACCCTAGATCACTGTGGGGGTATAGCCCGCCACAGTTTGTCTGTGTGCAAGATAACCTAATAAAAAAGTGATTTAGGAATTGGACAACACTTGGTGGTTAGATTAATCCAGGGGACTTTTTGGTGAGGCAGAGGTATGCTCTACTGAGTGCCCTCGAGTTGTGTTAGGTTATTCGTTTTTATTTACTGAGTTTTGACTAATTGTAATACAATTACTACCAATCCGGCCTCCTCGCTCAGTAAATGCCTTTGTTATTACTGCTTATTATTACTGCATATTAAACTGAACATCTCACAAAAAATTGAAATAATTGCTTGTGTTGATTTGTGTGTATAAGAATGGCCTATGACAAATCCAATAAAAACAATGTTGAAAGTACATGAGGTAAGACCGATTCTAGGTAACCCGGCAACTGATCTGACATATTTCAATCAAATTGTAACCAAGAACATTTCTAGCTGTTGAATAAGTGAAAGCAATTGAATCTTCTATAACTGCCACAAGTCCTCCAAGTTACGTCTAGACTGGAGGCAAGCATTTGTACTGTATGTCGCAGTAATGCAAGAACAAGTCATGCACAGCCTTCCAGAGGTTTGCCAAGAAGTGGTATGCATTGTAGCTCCAGTTGTCCAACGAGACCAGGACAACGCCGCCACCGATGACCAAAATCCCCGTGGTCAGTGCGCCTCGCAGCAGCATCCGGCCACCTGAATGACATTGGCTACACACACAAAAGAGTTATAATGGAGAGTAATCTCTGATGCAGCAGTCCCTATGTTATAGCACAACTTCTGGGGGGATTCTGCACAATTTCTAGGCCGTAAACCAGAAACTGCAAGGGGAGGGGTTACGCCTTGTTTCCTGTTTTGTTAGAGTATGAAAACCTTTGTACTGCAACATCCATCCACTCAGACTGGAGCTTGTCTGTGATCAGACTCTCAGATTGTTAATCTAAAGTCTGATTTGTAAGACTAGATGAAGGCCGAGAGGACCAAAACAGCAACGACAAATCTATAGTATACAATACAGCAGGACACTCTGACTATGGACTGAAAGTCTATTAAAGGTGTGTATGTAACGATGGTAGAACATGTTTTTGTCTTCCACGTAGATACAACAGAACACTTAATGCTAATATACACACATTTCCCAAGTGGGAGAGGGTTTGGGCCACAATATAGTACCTGCCATTTCAACATTGATTGAACATTGAAAAGATACCTCTTGGAAAAAGCCTTGACAGATGTCTTTTCCCCATCATCCTCCTCCTTGGCTTCTCGCTTACTGCTCTCCTGAATAGGCTGAACAGAAATATCCTTTGAATGACACCTCCGCCTGGTGTCAGGGGTGAGAGATTCTCAGCATTAAACGGATTGTGTTTGTGTTACTCGTGACTCCAGGGACTAACTGTGTGTATGTTAACTGTTACCTTCCAATAGTTCTCTGGTGAAAGGAACACGCTGATTTTGGGGGAAATTCTAAATTAAACATGAAAACAAGTTTTTTGTTTTACATGCAGCTAGTGCTTTAGGAACTATCTTCAACCATCTGGTCTACCCTTCTGCTGGAGCAACATTTTTAGTCAACACAAACAAGAAGATTGGTGTCAATCTTCGCTATTGCTTATGGTTGTCTGCATGGTTGTCTTATGGTTGTCTGCATGGAAGGACTTTTGAGCATTGTGTTTATACAAATGGTGTTTTTACTTTACTCTGTGTTGTCCCACACACTAACACAATCTTAATGAATGACGCCTACTGCTTTGCTTTTATGTTTTGCTAACTACCGAGCCACGACTGACTCACCACCGCTGCCGAGGAGACCTGCAGTTCCACCTCGTCGGCTATGGAGAGGGGGTTTCGGGTGGCTTGGTGTTTGACCAGCCGTGCAGCTTCCTCCTGCTGGAGCTCAACCTGGCTCTCAAGGTCCTTGATCCTCAGCCGTAGGTCCTTGGACGGGGAGGGGGAGCAGGTAGAGTATGCATGGTTTGAACGCTAACCCACAGGGACTTGTACCTTAGTGGAAAAACTCACGATGGCTGTATGCAACATTTTTCTACTGTCTAATGTCGTCTTCAAGCCCCAGTGTACACACTATATAACTGGACATATAAATAAATATGACGAAATATATAATATGACCCCTTAACACTGAGATACATATTAAGTGTCGCAACGAAAACAAGATACACAGTACATTTTACGTTATGATAAGGACGATGTCCCATGATCTCCACATTGGCTTCATTAGTAAAGTAACGGTTCTTCATTAGTAAAGTAACGGTTCTTCATCAGTTAAGTAACGGTTCTTCATCAGTTAAGTAACGGTTCTTCATCAGTTAAGTAACGGTTCTTCATTAGTAAAGTAATGGTTCTTCATTAGTAAAGTAACTGTTCTTCATTAGTAAAGTAACGGTTCTTCATCAGTTAAGTAACGGTTCTTCATCAGTTATGTAACGGTTCTTCATTAGTAAAGTAACGGTTCTTCATTAGTAAAGTAACGGTTCTTCATCAGTTAAGTAACGGTTCTTCATTAGTTAAGTAACTGTTCTTCATTAGCTAAGTAACGGTTCTTCATGAGTTAAGTAACGGTTCTTCATGAGTTAAGTAACGGTTCTTCATTAGTTAAGTAACGGTTCTTCATGTGTAACGGTTGTACCGGTTGGGACTGTTTTTACATCTTAAATGGAAGTGGGCCAAGGTGTGTTTACCTGCCATATCCACCAGACGAGTGAGAAGCCATAGTGGAGGAAGGTACGTTGAATATGAACTCAAACTATAAATATAAACCAGTTAAAGTACCAGTTAACATGTGACGAATCACCTCAGCGGTGCTGAGGGTGTTTCAGTTTGAAGTTCCTCCTATTATGTTCGCCTGTTTTATTTACTTAAACGGATAACCCTAACTTGTGTTAGATGGCGCCCTTACACTGCGCATTACGGTAACAACCGTATAATTGTTGTGTTGCGGTTTTTACGGTAAGTTACGGTGGGACGTGGGACGTCACCACGCTCTCAGCGTAGCAGTGTGGCAAGAGAGGATGGTTTCTCTGCTTGCAACTTTTTTTCGTTGGACGTCCCCTCGTCACCCAAAATATGTTGTGAATGGGCTGAACAGAAATATCCTTTGAATGACACCTCCGCCTGGTGTCAGGGGTGAGAGATTCTCAGCATTAAACAGATTGTGTTTGTGTTACTCGTGACTCCAGGGACTAACTGTGTGTATGTTAACTGTTACCTTCCAATAGTTCTCTGGTGAAAGGAACACGCAGATTTTTGGGGAAATTCTAAATTAAACATGAAAACTAGTTTTTTGTTTTACATGCAGCTAGTGCTTTAGGAACTATCTTCAACCATCTGGTCTACCCTTCTGCTGGAGCAACATTTTTAGTCAACACAAACAAGAAGATTGGTGTCAATCTTCGCTATTGCTTATGGTTGTCTGCATGGTTGTCTTATGGTTGTCTGCATGGAAGGACTTTTGAGCATTGTGTTTATACAAATGGTGTTTTTACTTTACTCTGTGTTGTCCCACACACTAACACAATCTTAATGAATGACGCCTACTGCTTTGCTTTTATGTTTTGCTAACTACCGAGCCACGACTGACTCACCACCGCTGCCGAGGAGACCTGCAGTTCCACCTCGTCGGCTATGGAGAGGGGGTTTCGGGTGGCTTGGTGTTTGACCAGCCGTGCAGCTTCCTCCTGCTGGAGCTCAACCTGGCTCTCAAGGTCCTTGATCCTCAGCCGTAGGTCCTTGGACGGGGAGGGGGAGCAGGTAGAGTATGCATGGTTTGAACGCTAACCCACAGGGACTTGTACCTTAGTGGAAAAACTCACGATGGCTGTATGCAACATTTTTCTACTGTCTAATGTCGTCTTCAAGCCCCAGTGTGTAGGATTAAGCGGTATCTAGCGGTTTAGGAACCAACTGAATACCCCCCACGCTTCTATTCCAATGACGTAAGTGGTAGCTACGGTGGCCCGGCCTGTAAGGTGCCAGAAGGTACTTCCAAAAGATAGATAGATAGATTCATAAATTGGATTTAGTTATTACCTCCGCCATCGAAGATGGGAGGAGATTATGTTTTCGCTCCAGTTTATCTGTCTGTCTGTTTGTTTGTTTGTCTGTTAGCAAGATAACCTCAAAAAGTTATGTTCGGAATTGGACACAACTTTGTGGTTGGATACTTATGGGCCGAGGAAGTTGATTTAATTTTCTGATCCGGATCCGAATGTGGATCCAGGATTTTTTTGTAAAGGATTCTTTAACATTGGGAGAATCACATATTGTGTAAAATTTCAAGTTACTAACATATTAGCATAAAACTTAGTGAGGGTTTAGGCGGAATGCCAATTATGATTAAAGAACATTTAGGAAAATATTGAGATACAAATCTGGACCCCCCCCTGAATCCGGACCCCCTGCTGATCCAGATCCGAATCCTGGCACCTTTAAAGAAGCAAAACAACCCCCTTACCATCCATACCTTACCAACAAGGTTAAAGAGGTTTCCCAGTCAACACTTCAAGTGACTTACCCTCAGAAGGTCTGTAAACTCTTCTCTCATCTCCTCAAGCTCCATCAACTGCCAGTTTTGCTATTACGAAAAAGCACAATATGGACTAGGTGTTTCAGGACCAAAACTCTAACAGATACACGTAGACGGTTTCCTACCTGGTGGATAGTCTCGTCCTTCATTTTCAGCTCCTGACGATTATCTTCTATTATAATCTAAAGGACATAACAATAACTCACAACATAAGTATGTGACTACAGCACTGGGTGAATGTGTTAATTATTCACATGAATGTGGGTATAAATAACATGCGGTACACACATGCTGTTATGAAAGAAAACATTTTGTCTAGCTTGGTTTGGTTGATTTTCTAGGATATGAATTCAAACATAATATTGTTATGCATTCCTATATGACCAGGTGTTCTGTGGTAGTGGACATCACTACAATAAGCTGTGTGTAATGGCAACCTTACCTGAAGTCTTTGCAGTGTGGCTTGCAGGTTACTTATGTCAAGCTCGCCTTTCTCTTTCTGCTGCTGCAGGTCTTTCAGCTAAAAGACAAAAGGACATACAAGGTGAGAGTCGAGGGTAGAGAAACACAGTTCATTATTTTACCACTGTGTAATCCAGTGGTTCCCAAAGGGGGGGGGGAGTTTGGGAACCACTGGTGTAACCACTGTTTGTTTTGATTGATTGAGCAACAGACCTGGGAAGAAGAACCCTTGGTCTGCTCCATCAGAATTCTTCGTTTCTCCTCCTGGACGCATTGAAAATCACACACATACTTATGTTACAGAAGCTACACTGATGACTGAGATGGAGAGCAGTGAAGCCATTTGCTCCAGACTGTGTTCGTGTGCCTCCCTGGGACGGTCCTTCTTATTTGGTTGGTAGCAATGTACCAAGTGAGCCACACAAAGAAACAGCAGAGGGATGTTTGTGGGACTTTGATGTGGGAATTGTTGCGGTAATTTACTAAGAATTAAAACCTCCCCTTTGTATTAAAAATGACCTTTGGCTGTCAGGGAGGATAGAGCGAGAGGTCCGACTTCCTCAGACAACCATCAATTTGTCTTCACTGCACTTGGCAAAAAGTACAGATTTCACCCACCAGCATTTGAATGACCTGCTCCTTCCTTCTGCTGCTACTCTGCTCATCAGCTAGGAGGCTCTGGACCCGGCCAAACTCCGATTGGATCTGCCCTGCATCGCTGATGGAACCCTCTAGACTGGGGACAAACCAGTTGGTATTAAGACTTTCACAGACCCACAGTGCTGTTTGATGAATTTCATAGATTTTTCATACAGCATTGATTGAGTCAATTGAGTGGGTGGGTTTGTACATGGTATATGTTCAAAACAATACAACTGCACAAGACCCCATATCATCATACCATCATAATTGTGCTTGTTCATTTCACTTTGATGACCACTACCCTATGTCTCCATACATTCCATTTAACGGTGGGTCTAAATTTCTAAATACAGAGTACATTATTATCGTACCTATACATATTGGTATGAAAAAAAAGAAAGGGAATTGCGTCTAACGTGTTACTTTTTCACTTTGCTTGTCAGGGCTGTATTCTCTGTGCGTAGTTCTGCAGCCTCCTCGTCCGCTGCCTCCAGCAAGTGCCTTATCTCTCCAGTCTCTCTCCTGAGACGACTGTGGCTGTGTTCAAGCTCAGCAATTCTTACACACACACACACACACACACACACACACACACACACACACACACACACACACACACACACACACACACACACACTCAATTGAAATCCGCAGCATCCTAACAGACGCGCCGTTTTCAATAGCACATCACGCCATCGTTTATATGCCGTATTTTTGTGTAGATAAGTCATTTATACCGAACAACGTGAACTAGTTAGAATGGGCTTTTGGACTATTAATAATGGCCATTTAGACCCCCCATGAGTAGCAGTCGCCAATGTGACTTATATCAAGCACTAGCTAGCTTACTTAACACTATATAACTGGACATATAAATAAATATGACTGAAATATATAATATGACCCCTTAACACTGAGATACATATTAAGTGTCGCAACGAAAACAAGATACACAGTACATTTTACGTTATGATAAGGACGATGTCCCATGATCTCCACATTGGCTTCATTAGTAAAGTAACGGTTCTTCATTAGTAAAGTAACGGTTCTTCATCAGTTAAGTAACGGTTCTTCATTAGTTAAGTAACTGTTCTTCATTAGCTAAGTAACGGTTCTTCATGAGTTAAGTAACTGTACTTCATTAGTTAAGTAACGGTTCTTCATGTGTAACGGTTGTACCGGTTGGGACTGTTTTTACATCTTAAATGGAAGTGGGCCAAGGTGTGTTTACCTGCCATATCCACCAGACGAGTGAGAAGCCATAGTGGAGGAAGGTACGTTGAATATGAACTCAAACTATAAATATAAACCAGTTAAAGTACCAGTTAACATGTGACGAATCACCTCAGCGGTGCTGAGGGTGTTTCAGTTTGAAGTTCCTCCTATTATGTTCGCCTGTTTTATTTACTTAAACGGATAACCCAAACTTGTGTTAGATGGCGCCCTTACACTGCGCATTACGGTAACAACCGTATAATTGTTGTGTTGCGGTTTTTACGGTAAGTTACGGTGGGACGTGGGACGTCACCACGCTCTCAGCGTAGCAGTGTGGCAAGAGAGGATGGTTTCTCTGCTTGCAACTTTTTTTCGTTGGACGCCCCCTCGTCACCCAAAATATGTTGTGGTACTCAATATTTTTTTATTGAGTAAAAGCTATTGTGTTCTGCAAGCTGCAAGAACACAATAGTTAATAACCGATAGTTAATAATTAAAGTATATAACATAATATAAATGATATAATAATATAAGTCAAATCACAATGGCAATATTTAATCAGAAAGACACATTTTTGTATTTAGTTTTATTTAGTTTACAATACCGCATATAATAAACATTTAAGTTGGCCATAACCCAATGCACGGTCCTAACACACACTCACATGGCTGACCACTCATGTACATCACACATTCTTATCAATGAGAGATCTACATGACTTATCATTCTACTCCTTACAATAACACCCAGGACCAAGCATGGCGGTGGATTGTGTCTCCACACACATACATACATCTGTGCTGTAAACACAACGCAATAATGAGATTCACAAATAGGTTAAGGAGAATTGATTGAAATACCGACAAATTCCTAAAATAGGAGTACCTTGAACCGTGCACCGACGAACAAGGCACGCATTATGTTCACTCTTGCACCTAACCTTCTATTTTAGTATCCAAATCCATCCCCAGAAAGCCTCTGATGTCTAAGTGGATGCATATGGTTATACAGGTTCAGGGGCATGACTTAACCAGTAAGAAGTCATGTATTTTTTCATTTAATTTGGCAAACCAACTACCAAACATCATTGGAATAGTTTTATTTAAAAATATAAAATAAGATGGTCTTATTCCCCCAGATTACAAAAATACCTTTTTTTTTTTAACTATAAATCTCAATGACTTGTATCATTCCCAAGTATCGGTGTGTGTTGTTTCAGTTTTAGAACACGTCTGAGTCTACGGTCAGTGAAGACACCTGCTAGAATGGTTTAGTCCAGTTTGGTACATTGCAGAACCATCAATTCTACAGCCTATCGATTGGATTCCCAGCTGGAACTCAGACAAACAGCAGAGGGGATATTGATGCTAGATTACGTAGAGACAAATGTACAGACAAACAAAAACTTTCATTCACTTTGCATGTGTGCAGGTTTATATATCTCTCTCGTTATATATATTTATACATAAAGCAATCTACAAAACGTGTTTGGAGTCTTTTATACCGGTTTATTTATAGATACACACTCCTACCCATCCCCTGGTTAAAAACAACATGACTCACAAGATGGACATTCACTGTACAGTGGTCACTTTCAGTGTTGCATGTACAAGTGGGTTTTCGTTTGTGGAACAGGTTTCTGTGGTAGCGTGAACATGGACTTCGCCACAAGAAGCACTTCTGACTTGCAGTTATTGTTTGCACTCTTGTAGCTTTTTCTTTTTTTTAAACCATTCCCTTCCTTAAAAAACTAAACAAATCGATGGACCGTCCTCATTTTGCTACACCAGCAACCATTCATACAGCCTTGGATTGGTGCGAGAGCGCTCTTGCATTATACTAATAATGTCTCAATGGCGAAAGAAAGACAATGCACCGGTCTCTCCCCGACCGCTCAACCAGCGTGTAGCTTCCATGCTAAACGGCCAGTGCTCACCATGAACCTTCACAATCCATCCAAGCTTGCCTCGTGGAATGTTGCCCCCCCCCCCCCCGAGTCAGGGTCCTTTAGGTGGTACCTGGTCACAGCCACCCTCCCCTCCATGTCTCTGTCATCGTGTGGCTCAGTCTAGCTTGCGCGCCCCCAGTTTGAGGGGACCTTTAGCCGCCTTCCGCTCCGCCCGCTTGGCTTCAAGCTCCTTCTTCCTCTCCTCCCGCTTCTTCTTGGACAGCTCTGCCTTGCTGAGACCTGCGGACAAGCGGTGACAATAATTACAAATATATCGATAGGGAGGGAAAGTTCCAAAGTACACCATCCAGTGGTAGCGCGAGTAATACATTGCGTTTCCCATGGGAAATTCATGTTCTATGCAAGAATGCTAGTTTGATTCCAAAATAAACGTCGACATTGGCTGCCCATTTCCGATAGAAAGTAATAGGCTATGAGGTACCGTTTGGTAAAGAAAGAACTGTTCTTTTTCAACATGATTAAAGAAACTACATCAGCTCCAATGGCCACATGTTGGTGTAGAGTAAGTATTTGAGATATATGTTGTACATATAATATATGTACAACACTAAAGAACATAAGTGTGAGCAGTGAGCTCTAGCCAGTACCAGTACGGTTACTAGGCAAATCATGGTCGTTTCCAAAAAGGACTGTTAAAGTTAACATTTTTGCGTTTTACTTCTGGAACGTAATCAAAATACACGCTCGATATAACCTTTTCCACCACCGATAGACTTTCAATTAGCAATACAGGCTATAAAGTTACTATGTAAGGTATGTAAATAATTGAAGATCGATGAGCATTGGTTTAAAACGTTGCACACTGGGTCATCAGGAGGTCAATCGGTAAAAAAATCCATTGTATACCAACAGGGCTCAAATGAAGGAAGCTAGGATTTCATTGATGGAAGTAAGAAGCCAAGAGTTGCTCTTCAGTCCCGGGCTCCAGCCAACTGTAGATTGCGCCACAAAAAGGTTGTATTGTAAGTACAAAAAGAAAAGAGTCACGCAGACTCACCCTGACTTCCATCCACAGACTCCCAGCTCTCCTCTGCACCCCAGTCTCCCACCGGCTCTGCATTCCACATATCCCCCTGTCAGGGACCACACACACACCTAAATGACCATATATACATATATACTGTATACACACACACATACATACACAGTTGCAAAATATGGAAATATTTTACACATTTTTAGTTTTGTTAATATTCCGGCACCCTTCCACCCTCGTCCGCCCCCTCCCCCCCCCATCTTCCACACTCCACCCCCCTCTCTATTCCACCCTCTACCGCCGCCCCACACCTCCCTTCTACCCTCTTCCCCTCTTCCTCCTCTCCCACCTCTCTTCCACCCTCCTCCTCCTCCCTTCTACCCTCCTCCTTCACTCCCCCCCCCCCCCCCAGCTCCATCTCTCTCTTCCACCCTCCTCCTCCTCCCTTCTACCCTCCTTCACTCCCCAGCTCCATCTCTCTCTTCCACCCTCCTCCTCCTCCCTTCTACCCTCCTCCCCCACTCCCCCCCCAGCTCCATCTCTCTCTTCCACCCTCCTCCTCCCCCCGCTCCATCTCTCCCTTCCACGCCCCCCTCTCACCGTGGCAGGTGTGGGGGAAGCAGCGCTCCTCTGAGACACGCTGGCAAACATGTCGTTGTGGCCGCCTCCCCTGGCCGTGCCGCCGGCACCGCCGGCGCCGCTGTCCCAGTCGTACTCGCTGGCCAGCCGCACGCCCTCCGGCAACGGGGCGCTCTGTTGATCCACCGCCTCCTTGCCACCCCCGCCGCCGCCCCCCGCCGGGTCGCCCGCCCAGTCGTCGCCCCAGGCGTCCTCACCGGGTGAGCTCCGGTCGCCCTCGGGGGCGTCCCAGCCCGAGGCGCTCCTGTCGGCGCTGGGCTTCTTGGCGGTCGCCGCCGCCGCCGCGCCGAATGCTGAGCCGCCTGCTGAGGGAGGAGGAGAGGGAGTCACGTTTGGGTCCAACCCAACAACGAAGGGAGCTGTAGCTGCCTTATCTGCATGTATAATGTCAAATATGAAGATGAATAATTCCAATCTCAAATGTAGGGGAAAAGGAGTGTTGAAATCAGAGATCCCATGTGTGGACACATGAAGAACCAGGCATACCCCTCCGTCACCAGACTTCTTTTTGGATGTTGACGTCCCCGACCAATCCGTGTTCCAGTCGTCCGCGTCTGCGTTCACTTTGCCTGGCTCCTGTTTTCAACACAGCAACACAATACAAGCAATGTTTCAATATCCGTAAGAATGGAAAAACGGAGACAAAACTTCATCAACAAACACAATCTCACTTCCAAGCTTCCCCAGTCCTCCTCGTCGTCGTCCCAGCGGTCTGCTATTGGCTCCCGCTCTCCGCCATCGGTGTCCACATTGGCTGATGTCTGGTGGGCGTGGCTTAAGGCCCTAGGGTGAGTGGGCGGGGCTTGTGGAGCTGAAGCTTCAGAAGCTGTCGATCGAAAAGCAAAAGGGGGAGTTTTAGGACAGGATTAAAGGAAAACGCATACTAGAGGGTCCTCAGTAGAGCGCATACCTCCACCACACCAAAAAGTGCCTTTTGCCCATTATGTCTGATCGCTCTAAAGCAATGGTTCTCCACCATTTCATCCGGTCCATGTGATTAATCATTTACCCTTATTTTCCCCGCAGATCCGGATCCTGGATCCGGTTTCGGATTCCTACCGCAATATTTTGGGATATGATATGATGTTTCCCGATATTTTTGGAACTGGCATTCCACCCCTCACCAGTTCTCCATGGTGGAGGTATCTTAATTTGCTGGCTATTAGGAACGTAAATAAAGGTCTTAAATACTGTCTTCTTATGTAGCAAGCATGTACCATGTACCATTTGCGTCTGCAGTATTGCACCCTTGCTAGCCCAGTCCACTAATTACCTGATTGGTCAGTAGAAAGAGATGGCGAAGGCAAGTCCCTTCCCTAATGGGGAAGCTTTTTAAATGCTTTTTGCAAAATTCAACCAAATCATATCATCAGTCACTTTATTGTTATGTTTTATTGTGAACAGTATTTTTATATTCTTTTATAGTAAAGTGTTTTTTGAATACCGCTTTTCCGGACTTTAAGTCGTATAAGACTATAAGTCGGCGTATTAATTGCTCTAATCCAAAAATGTGTCGTTAAGGGCTGTCACACATCCCGATTTTTACTGCTGTCCTTGATAGGACCATTCCCGATTACAATTTGTCAAAAGTCGGATCAAGATCCTGTGATTCTTGGCGGGAAATTCACAAATTTAATCACGACAACAATCAGATATTGTTCAGGAAGCGTCCCTTCCCGAAGAGTTTCCCGAATGTTCCCGAATGTATACGACTGCGTTTAGACAATGATAGGACATTCCAGATCATTGAGGATAGTGATCCAACTTTTCACTTTTCGTGTCGTAGCGCTGTCTGATCTCAAACGGGGGCAAAAATCGGGGATGTGTGACTGAGGCTTAAGAGTGGTTGGCTCAACTCAAGAGTTGTACCTGGGATGGGTGTGGAGTCCGGGGCGTTGGTGGCACCGGGGGCCGGACCGTTTTCCGGCACGGCGGCGGCCCCCCCCTCCGCTCCGGGAGCCGTCCGGATCAGCTTGGAGGTGAGCGAGGACACGCCGGTCACCGCCCAGCCCGCCCAGCTGGAAGACACGCCCACGGGATGAGAGGATGACTTCACGTCCTTTTCTGTGTCGCGGGGGGAAAACGTAACAAAGTCAAAGTCAAAGTCAAAGACAGACAACATAGTACGGGTGAAAGGCCTTTTTATTTTTCGGTCGAAGTGCAAGGCTACTCCTAACTAATGAAACAAGCCACACCAAGCTAAACCAGCTAAAGTGGGTTGAGCTGGCACAGCCCTTATACTAGCTGTACGTACCCAGCTCAGCCAGCAAGGTGGGGTCTTCTGACACCGTCTCCAGCTTGGTCAGGAAGCTTTTGATGGCCTTGAACGCCTGGCAGAGCAGGGCAGGAGAGAAAGAGACATACTGACACAAGGTTCACAGGTTTGGAAAAAATGAATAACTAGAGCAGGGGTTCCCAAAGTGGGAGTCGCCAGATGACCCTCTTGATGTGACCCATGAGGTCGTTTGTTTTTTTAAATTATATATTTTTAAATTATTATTTGTATTTTTTTATTATTATTATTAATAATTACGTGTGCATATATATTTGAATTATGTAAGTATGTTTAATATGTAAGGGGGACAAATAAAGGAATTCTGATTCAGACAGATTCACAACAGTATCATTTGCAGCTGAAAAAAAGCCACACACAATGGGGGAAACCCTAATTAATGCTATGTGTAGGACAATGCATGGGGATAAACAGGAGCTATGTGTAGGACAATGCATGGGGATAAACAGGAGCTATGTGTAGGACAATGCATGGGGATAAACAGGAGCTATGTGTAGGACAATGCATGGGGATAAACAGGAGCTATGTGTAGGACAATGCATGGGATAAACAGGGCTATGTGTAGGACAATGCATGGGGATAAACAGGAGCTATGTGTAGGACAATGCATGGGGATAAACAGGAGCTATGTGTAGGACAATGCATGGGGATAAACAGGAGCTATGTGTAGGACAATGCATGGGGATAAACAGGCGCTGGAGCTGGAAGCAGTGCCGCTGTCTGACGGGACCATAGCCCGGCGCATCACGGACATGGCCCAGGACATAAAGTGTCAGCTGATTGACAGAATGAAGAAGGGGAAATATGCGTTGCAGTTAGACGAATCGACAGATTTATCAAACTCTGCCCAACTACTTGTTTTCATCAGATACAGTTTTGATGGAAAACTTAACGAGGACATGCTGTTTTGCACCCCGCTGGAGGTGAAGTGCACAGTCGAGGACATTTTCACCAAACTTGACAAGAAACAAAAAGAAGAGGGACTGTCTTGGGATGAGCGCATCGGTGTGTGTGTGTACAGATGGTGATGGAGCAATGCTGGGGAAAAAGAAGAGAAAAAAAGAAGAAGCAAGAGTCTTCCAAGTGGCGCCCCATGTTAACTTGACCCACTGTATTATCCACAGAGAAGCTCTTCTGACTGGTGAACAAGGCTGGCATATTTGTCTTGCATATATGACAGATTGAACGGACTTAACAAACACAAGCATCATGTCGCTGAATGATAAAATCTGCACATTCAAGAGGAAAAATGTCATTAAAGACAGCTTTTAATGCGAAGACGCTTGCCGATTTCTGGATTTCAGTGGAGGGGGAATACCCACAGCTTTCCATGGCCGCGATGGACGTTCTGACGCGGTTTGGCTCCACATACCTTTGCAAAAAGACTTTCTCGGGACTGACGTACAGTGCTGCTCGAAAGTATGTGAACCCCCTAGACATGGTCATTGTAATTGTACAAAAATGTAAAATAACCTTATTAAATGTATATCCAAACACCAATTTGTAAAGCAGGACTTTCCAAATAATGGACACAAACAAAGAAAAATGATGTATTTTCATTATTTATTCAAAAAAGTGGTTTCTCCCACAAAAACTGAAAATATGACTTGTGCAAAAGTATGTGAACCCTTTTGGTTAATAGCGTGTGGCACCTCCTTTTGCAGCCATTACTGCAATCAAACGTTTTCTATAGCCACTGACCAGTCTCTCGCATCTGCTGTGGGGGATTTTTCCCACTCTTCCTTGCAGAACTCAGCCAGTTGAGAAAGGTTGGAGGGACATCTGGCATGTACCCCCCGCTTCAGGTCTAGCCACAACATTTCAATTGGATTGAGGTCCGGACTTTGACTTGGCCAATCCAGAGTACGAATCCTCTTTTTTCTGAACCATTCCTTGGTAGATTTGCTGGTATGTTTTGGGTCGTTGTCTTGTTGAAAAACCCATTTACGGCCCAGTTTCAACTTCCTGACTGATGGCTGGAGATTCTTATCAAGAATTTGCTGATACACTTCAGAATTCATGTTTCCCTGGATGATATGGAGTTGTCCAGGTCCAGAAGCAGAGAAGCAGCCCCATACCTTAACATTTCCACCACCATGCTTCACTGTTGGGATGAGGTTCTTTTCTTCATGTGCTGTGTTGGTTTTTCTCCAAACAAAGCGCTTACGATTATGACCAAATAATTCTATTTTGGACTCATCTGTCCAGAGAATGGACTTCCAGAAGGCCTCTGGTTTGTCCAAGTTCTCTCTGGCAAAGTTTAAACGGGCAGCTTTGTTCTTTTTGGAGAGCAGAGGCTTCCTTCTAGCAACCCTCCCATGAATGTCGTGTTGGTTCAATTTTCGTCTAATTGTAGACGCATGTACATTTACACCTGACGCTGCCAGAGAGCTCTGCAACTCTTTAGAGGTGATGTGTGGGTTGTCCTTTACCTGATTTATTATTCTACGGGTGCTTCTTGATGTTAGTTTTAATGGGCGTCCACTTCTAGGCAAAGATGCGGTCATCTTGGACGCCCTCCATTTGTAAATGATTTGCCTCACCGTGGATGGATGGAGCTGGAATCGTTTGGAGATTGTCTTGTAGCCTTCTCTAGACTGATGGGCTGTCAGTACCATTTTCTTGATTTCCTCGGGTATCTCCTTTCCTCTTGGCATGGTTGATTCGTATGGGTACACCCTGGCACTGCAGTCGTTTGGTTGTTTTTCTCTCTCTTTTAATCTGTGTTGTCCAACCCTTTTCCTAATGATGTCTCATTTGATTGGTTTGCTTAATTGACTAATTAAGCACCCAAAAGTGTTTCACCTGAATCTGTTACCTCCTTGACTTTACCAATACAGCTGGGGGTTCACTTACTTTTGCACATCCACTAATTCCATGTTTCATGTATTTTTTTGGCTACTCACACAATTCCCTCTAAAAAAGTACATGGAACTGTTAAACATAAACCTGACATTTCATATATGTAAAACTTGTGATGATAAAATAGGAAAATCATGGTAAAACAACAGAAAACTCTTAACTGTTCAAGGGGTTCACATACTTTCGAGCAGCACTGTATATAAAAAAAACAAATACAGATTGGGTCTAAACGTGGAGGATGATCTCCGAGTGGTCGTCTCCAACATGAAGCCCATGATGGACTTGCTGTGCTCCATGCATATTGCTCACCCATCTCATCAGGTGAGATTAATGCCCATAGCCTACCTATTCCCCAAAGGTAAATTTGCACAGCAACAATGTTCATATTGTTGCGGTTCATGTTTACTACAGTTTATGGCTGTTGAAGGTTGGACATGACAGCAACCATGTTCACTCCTACGTTAAATGGAGATGACTTTGACTCACGTGTTCTGCCGTTCTCTTACAGTAAATTGTTCTATGTAAAATCATATCACGGTTGTTCTTTTGTGTTGTCGTTATGCGCGTGTTTTGGACACGCCCATTAGTGTGTGCGTCCTGTGCACACATTGTTTATGTGAAAACGATACACTGCGCTAAATCGCGTGTCCCCAGACACATCAGAGGAATGTGGCTCTCTCACCTGATCCCGGACGTTCTTCTCAGGGTCCATGGTCAGTGTGCAGAGCATGGGCAGGATTCGCGCGGCGCTCTCCGACAGGCTGTAGTAGCTGTTGGTGGCGGCGAAGCCCAGCACGCCGGCCGACCGCGAGGCCGAGAAGGGGTCCTTGGTGGCCCGCGAGAAGGCCGAGATCAGCACCCGCTGGCGGGTCTGGGGAGAACCGCACCGGGCGCAAATCAATATATGTGCATTGATGTTGTAGTCCTTTATTTACATTTCCTAAATCTGGGAATGCTAGATTTCTGCACATTTAAAGTCCGATCGAAGGAGGACTTGTAAGAGTTGCCGTGACCACAGTCGCATGTATTGTGGGGACCGCAGCAAAAATAACAGAAGCACCATTTTGTTTTTCTGGTTTGAGGTATTTGTCCAGGAGGATGCGGTGAAGAGGGCACACACACACACACACACACTAAAGGAGCTTGTAGTAGTTGAGGCTGCTTGAAGGTAGGAGGACTAGGCGTGTGAATATTTAGCTATCAGGCGATTTGGTGGAGCCAAGAAGCGTTCAGCAGGGAGTGGAACAGCCTTGCCACAAGAAGCGTTGTTTAGAGCCTCAGAAATAGGGAAAAGGGGACTTTTGAGTGGCGGAGGTATGCGCTCTACAGAGGGCCATCTAGATTTAGATCAGAAGTGAAGACAGTGAACACGCTCCTCAATTGAATACAATATCTGTTGATATATCATTTTTATTATTACATATATATTACATATATATATTGTATAGAACTATGTTTAGACCAGTGTTAATGCGTCAATTTAAAATACCATTTTTATTTATTTGATTTATTAAGATTATTTATATATATATATATATATTTTTTTTTAACGGATTGAGTGATCGTCTATATTATTAGCAACCCAAATAACGTAGAATCACTCGTCATTGTCACCTATTTGAGCCAATCAGAATGCGCAGACCAGAGTAGATCCCACCTAGCCTCAATCTGTCATTTGCCACATGCTGCTTACCGCTGGGTTGAGGTAGGGGGCGATCTTGCCAAGACAGACTGTAGTGTTGCAGCGGATGGGACCCTGCTCGTCCCTGGCCTGCAGCCGAGCAAAGTGACGCATCAGCTCCTGGTTGAGGTTGGCCTCGTTCAGCTTGGGGGCCAGCAGCAGCATTGACTGGGAGGGGACACACACACACACACACACACACACACACACACACACACACACACACACACACACACACACACACACACACACACACACACACACACACACACACACACACACACACACACAC
>CM051001.1:5569271-5601771 GCA_027704905.1 Muraenolepis orangiensis | reverse complement strand
GCACTGCAAACCAGTCAACAATTTGTCAGGTCCAGGAGTCCATAGCAAAGCCATAGGGGTTTATGTCATCCTCCATTAGAGCCACACAAACTACGTCAAAACTGTCTGATTGACGTGTGATCTTTCAAATGGCATAAATAACTAAAGGCATGACAAACTATACAAAGTATTTCACCCATCTCACCACTTCTCTGTGCCACCGCTGCCAGGGACCTCCGGCGGGTCGTACTTCTCCATGTCTGGGTAGACGGCCTTTGGGGGCGGCAGTGTGGCCCCACTGGGGTCCCCTTGCTCGGGGGCAACGTGGTCCAGGGCTCCCAGCTTCCACTCCCCGGCCCGGTCCACGAACACGGCCCACATGCCCAGGTTGTTGTGCAGCAGGTGGCAGTCGTTGATCAGGAAGCTCAGCGCTTTCTGGGGGAGGGTGGGGGGGAGGGGCAGCAGTGTTCATATCTAAATAAACAGACTGACAATGCAGAGGACTGACCATGCATCCCAGTATGACCACTCTACTTTACGCTTCAGGAGGGGGGTACGCAATGCATGTTTTTGTATTAAAACCTTTTTTCTAATTTTAAATATTTCCACTTGGGCGTGGAGCAGCCCGTGGGTCAATGGAAGAGAAGCGGCGTTCCTGTGTGATCGGCTCCTTAAATAGTGTTGTATATTCATGTTCATAAAACAAATTACCAACGTGTTATTATATTACAAGAGAGGTTTTGCCAGTGTGACTGCTGCTTACGCTCATTAAAGTCCTAATCTCCGAATTTGTTTGCCTGCTACCTTAGAATGTTCAATGAATGAGTGTTGATCAGAACACACACACACACAGGTGTGTGTGTGTGTGTGTGCAGTTATGTTAAGCTGCTCTCTGTGTAACATTTCAAGAATTGAGATCTCTATGATTGAGGGCTTAAGTTAAAGTAACAAGGGGCTATGAGCAGGCCTACAGTATATCTTCCATTAAGTACGACAAGGAGGATGCGTTTGTTTTTAACCTTTCTTTATCTCAGTCTAAGGCACTGAATTAATTGTGTTTTTGGATGAAAAAAAATGTTATCGAATAAACTAGCAATAGATGAATAAATAGAAAAGTAATGGCAGTCCTTGTGCTTAGTGCATACCAACTAGAGACATTTAAAATGGTGCAAAAGCAATCAGCAATGCAGGAAAAGGGCAAAAAAACATTGGGCTTACTTGGGAGTGCATGGGAGAGAGAGTGCTGCACGGGAGAGAGAGTGCTGCACGGGAGAGAGAGTGCACGGGAGAGAGAGTGCACGTGTAACAACAAATAACCAAAACAAAGATGGGTCTCCTCACCACGATCTGGTGGAGGCCCCAGGACACCTCCAGCTCCCCAGAGCGGCCCTTCTCTGCCTGGGCCTTCAGGTGAACGGCCAGCGGAGTCACCTGCTCCGTCACCAGGTACAGGCCTTTCTCCGTCTGCGGGCGGAGCGGGGAACAGTTCAGTAAGGCAACACATTTGAGGCTCCTAATCCCGTGGGCCCCACCGGAGGGGCCACCGAACTGGCTGGGAAACGCTGCCATAATAATAATGAATGCAAGGCTCCCATTTAAAAAGCCCTTTCCAGCTTCAATTCTCAACGGCGCACCAACACACTTTCATCTATAAACACGTTCTTCTGTTTTCAACGTGCCCACAAACACATTTGTGGCGGGTGATGGCCGGTTGAACATTACAAGCTTGTGTAGCATTTCTTACTTTAGGTACTAAAGAGTGAACATTACATAACTATGAAGACTTCTAGTTTCTAGAAGTCTTTATAGTTATGTTATGTTCACTCAATAATTATAAAGTATCATCAAATTGTAATCATGATGGTGCAGTTACGAGGGGTGGACTAGTCTATTATTTAGAACACTAAGGCACACTTATCTAAAAGACATATACAAATATACATCATATATTTCCATATTACACACTACAAGACATTTAACCATGAAAACCTGCGTAAGCTTACAACCACCAGTTCACACTCACCTCTCTCTGTGGAGCAATAAAAAGAGGAAAAAAGACAGACAGGCATGAACATCTGTCAAGTTACAGGGCATATGTGGATGTATTGTAGTAGTAGTGTTGAGACTAAGTGTCTCTCTCTCACTCACACACATCATACAATATGCTCCTTTCTCCTTTCACTGCACACCACACATACAGTACCTCTGAAACACACCCAGTAAACACACACACACACACACACACACACACACACACACACACACACACACACACACACACACACACACACACACACACACACACACACACACACACACACACACACACACACACACACACACACACCTCCAGTCCATCGACATAGGCCAGGATGTTAGGGTGGCGGAGGGTCTTCATGCGTTTGAAGGCCGCCTTGGCCAGCTGGGTCTGCTGGTCCGTTCCTTGGGCTGTTACATCGTACACAAAGACGGACACAGGCTCTCCATTCGTCTTAAAAGAGACGAGACACAAAACATGTGTGCATGGGTGTGACAATGCCTTGACGCCATCCATATACGATTGCAAAAACACGTTTTGTTTTGTTTTTACAGTGGACAGTGAATGCAACTTATTGTACTTTTTCCCTTACACTTTTGCCTGAATTATTGTACTTCTACCTGAGCACTGGATCAGTTATTGGAGACTTTAGTTAGAAATGAAATGCACTTTTGACTTCTGGTGACGAGTTGTTCTCTTACCTTCCTTTGTTGAAACACACTATTGTAAGTCGCTTTGGATAAAAGCGTCTGCTAAATGACTGATGTAATGTAATTGTTCCTCAGAATGAACGGAGCAGTGATGCTTCATGGCTGCTTTGCTCTCTAGGGGCCAAGCGACGCCACGTCGGTCTGGGTGGGGAAATGTGTTTTTGTTTTAGAAGCAATTCACATTAATATAAAGACACTAACGCGCCACCATCATTTAACCGTGACTTTAGTTGGCCGTCGTTTCACGTCATTAAATAAACAGCGATGACCGAGGAGGGTGAGTGACGTGGCGAGAAATACGTGTCAAAAACAAAAGCCTCGAAGGTGGTTGTTGTTGTTGGTTTCCCTTCACAGCAGCCTAGCTCTTATCTACGGTTTAGCATTAATGGCAGATACGAACTAAACACTAAAAACAGGGGCTATGCCTAGAGTATAGCGATGGGGAATGACGTACAGCCATGACCCAATGGGCATGTAGCGATGCCCCAGTAAGGGGAGAGGCCTCCCGCAAGAGAAGCGAGCTAGTGGCCGCTAGACTACCAGGGCTAGCAAGCTAGCTGGACGGGCGGACGGAGCGCCTTCCTTCCTTCCTTCCATCTTCTCTCTCTCTCCCCTTTACCTTTCGTTTCCCCCGGTGAAGTGTCCATAATCCGGACGTTTCCTGGGCGTCTGGTAGAATCTCATAAGCAAAGTCTTTGACCGGATCCCTGGCGAAAAAGGACCACATCTCTTCCCTTTTCAGGCAGCATCAAGCACTCGCAACACAACTGCATAGACCACTAGCTGTGTGGTGTGTACTGGTCCCCCAGAGCCACGGGTCCCTAGAAACCGCTCCCCGGCCAACTGGGTTCCGCATAAACCCGTCGCCAGGTATTTCGGGCAAATAAAACCCATCATTACAACATAGTAGTCATCACATATGATGGTAGTACGCTGACAGTTAGTTTCGTAAACGGGAACACAAAAAAAACAAATAGCATTCTTATTTCTTAAATAGTTTATTATTGTGCCTCTTGCCTACATTTACTCAAACAATTGGACACCCCTGTATTCACATCATTCTCCATTGTCAACTAATGTAACATTCAGATTTAGCTTTCCAGCATTGCTCATTGAAGTGCAATGAAACAACTTAAATGAAGCCTTGCGTAGTCCTTGATTACAATTAGTCTCAAACGTGCATTACCATGATACACCATAAGACAAACTGGCAATAGCTTGATAAGAGTAAGAAGGAATGGATGGAGCCAGGACCAGTCCAGGTGGGGCCCAGAGTTCAGTAAAGCATGTGTGCTGAGCAGGAAGCTCTGTCCTCTGCACACAATCACAGGTCAAGGCAGGCAGCAAGCTGATGACCATTAAGGTCACCGAAACATAGGTATTCTCCTTATACTTAACAGAGCAAGACAGACGAAAAATTCTGGGTTGACGGGTTTTATTGTTAAACACATCATTTGGTCACACTTCGGAGCAAAAGTGACAAGTAAGGGACCGTTTAAGTTAAACACATCAATTGATGTTCCTCCTTCTGCCTCGTTTCTGTACAATTGTCCTTTCCTATGATGGGCACAGGCAAACTCCGGTCTAGTCCTGTCCGTCTGTGCAGTTGAGCTGATGTTTCAAACTACAGCAGAAGGGAGATGCTGAAGGACACCATTTTATTGCACAGCTAGAATCAGGCCATTGTGTGAGGTTGTTTCTATTCATAGCAATGGGCCAGGATTTAATAGTGATGACAGCCTGCCAAAGTAAAGCATCAACTCGAGTAGCTTGTTACAAGTTTATTTCAGTACGCTACCGTTCACGTCGGAGTACCCCTAGCTATTGAACACAACCATGAATAAATTATGAAAACTGGTGTAGCATTTATTACTGATAGTTATATTGATGGCAGCATTACTTTAACATCCACATATGTATTCATTCAGATTTCCCATTTCCCTTCCAATCCAAGTCTAAACATGTGAAAAAAATAAGGCAATTACATGCCATCTGTACCTAATGGAATCCACTCCTCATACCTACTAAATCTCACCTAGCTACAGAACAGCAACTAGAAAAGCAAGACAACGCAGGGAATTGAACCCCGTCCTGAAAATCAGGAGTGCCACCACCGGAGTCTTTTGCTTTTTTTTTTTGTCGCTGTTAAGGGGCCAAAAGCAAAACCTGGAGGAACAGCCTGCAAACAGTTTGTTCCCCCAGGAAAAGAAAACCCTAACACCTGGTCACATATCTACTTGGGACGCCAGGCTGAAACTAGAAGAAGAAACTGGTTTCCCTCCCCACCCAAACCTCCCAGAAACCCTACATTTGATGCACAACTAAGTATGTCCAAGTAAATCATGATTACAACTCATTATGGCGACAATACTTATATCCACATTTTCCCCAATAATCTGACTCAGCACACCATCCAGATTCACACGGTCGGTCATTCGTGCTGGTAGATGAGGTTACGTGTGGCTGTAATGGAAAGAAAAGAAGGACAATTTATGCAACCCACCCCCCTCCCCCCTCCCCCACAAACCCAATTTATGCGCCCAAAGCTCATCCAGTACCAGATTACGTCGATTTTTGTCATTTACCGGACTGACGTACAACTCGACTCACTGCAGGCTACTCTTGTTCAGCGTTGCGCAACTTCTGGAGACAAGTAAGGCTTTATGCTATAGGCTGGTGGACCCAACTCTCAAATCTTCCCCGGCTCCCTTGTGGATGTCAAGTCTGCTTGCTCAGTAGTGATTTGTCGATGGTAGAGAAATCTGAAAAAGAGAGAAAGCGTTGCCCCTCCCCAAAACCCTGACCATTTCTACTGCACTGCAGAGACTTTTAAATTGTTGTGTTGTATGTAAATCAAAATGTTATGCAGATATGATGTGCATGCAATGGCTAAGACGACACATTACAGCCATGTTAAAAAAAAAAAACACACATTAGGGAACCAATGTTACTTAACTTAACCCATGACCCCGAAGAGATGCTGATTTTGCAAGACGAGCTTGGTGCTCTTGAGCCGAATGTTACTGGATTCAGAGTTCCACATGGTAGGGTCATCCCAGATAATTTATTCTAGAGTAAATTAACCTGAGGAACCAAAGGGGAAAGAACACAGGCACACACACACGGCACATGGAGAGAAAGGGGAACTGCTGCGAAGACCGGGCGGTGGGGTTGGTTTAAGCTCAAGCACGGGGGGTTGGTACTTCATTCAGGCGTCACACACATTTGGTCGACAGCGTCACAGATGGTTTGCATTCAGAGGAAGGCGAGATTGGAGTGGATAGAGTATTCTGAAACAGAAAGTGACCTACACAACACACCCACCACACAAGACTCAAAGATGTAGAGTTCTACTCATCTTATGTTAGAAGATGCAAAGCAATAGGGCCCTAAGGCCAAAGAGGAATATGCCAGTAAAGCATTGTATGTCATTAAAGATTCTTGGTTAACAAGGCCAGTTCAGGATGCTCAATGCATCAGTCTACGAAACTAAAAGGTTGTTTTGAAAAAACAAAGTGAAAGTTAAAACCAACACCTTACTACGTGGTCCAGGTGAGAAGACTTCACTCGTACATGAACCAGTCTCGCACAGACTTCTGTAAAGAGAAAAGTGCAGGGACACGCCCAGACAAGGCAAACTACAACAGACTAAGCAGCACATTTGCACTGCATTTCCAAGCCAAATTTAAGCTGTGCTATGCACAGCTTTCCCCAGCTACTTTAAATTTGAAAATAAATCGTACAGTTGCACGATTAGGCTCTACAATGGTTTATTCTGCCACTTGCACAGTTGCGCATGGGCCAGTAGCTGAGGACTAACAGGCAGCTAAATAGACAAAAATGACCTTTCCATTTCCTGGTGCTTTTGATTTTGTATGTCGGGCAGAACTCAAGGGGCAGGTTGACTTCTGTAGTCTCCTAGGAAGATTGTTTTCCTCCTTGGGCAATTCTGTAAGATCAAAAAGGGAAACAGGCAACACCACTGCCCCCCCCCCCCCCCACAGTATAATAGAACTGACAATTGTTATCCTTACCCAAACATTGAATGCTTTACTTCAGATAAAGTCAGAATCAATGAAGTTCCATCAAATCTTTGCTATCACAAGAGACTGTTTTTTTTAAGAAAGCACAACAGTGCAAATTCTACATTTTTCAGCATTTCGGCGTGTAGACTTATTCATTACAAGACCAATTATTAAGGGTCGGAGCCCATTCAAGCGTTGTTCGGGGAAACGACTTCTACTTCGTAGGCATCAGCATTTGATGGATTCAACTTATCTGCCATCAATTTCCACTTTGAAAAAGCCGCCATCAAGCCCGGGTCACATCCGTGCGCTACAAAGCTCCCAGCTTAAGTCATACCTGAAAAAGCACAAGAAAAGCTCCCCCAGTAGGCCAGTACCCCCCCCCCCCACCCCTAAAAAAAAACAACAACAAATGCATACCAAAACAGTATTCATTCACAACAAGCTATGCATTTATTATTACGCATTAAAATAAATCCTTTACATATAGTTTGCTCATTGTATTATCAATACAAGACATGGTAACTAACTGCAAAGGTAGTGCAATGAAGGAATTTAGCTATTAAAAAAGAATGTTAAAGAATTTGAAACACATTTAGTGACCTTACGTGATGTATGAAGCGCAAGTACAACCTTTACACACAATAACTCGGGACAGCTCGGGGTGGTCTCGAGTATTGGAAAGCGCACACAGGACAGCACACTGAAAAATGCAAGGGGGGAAACAACAAAAGGGGAAAGCGCCCATCCCGCACAACAATCCCACCCACCAGTACACCAATACAACCACATTACTGCCAACATCACAATAATGAACTACAAGAGACCCGCAATAACAAGATTTTCAGGATGAAAATGCACAACTGCCTCTTTAAGATGTAAATACCACAGGCCTTGGACGCGAAGGCATTCCTCCATAGCGGACGTGGACGTCAGAAGCTTTCGCATTGTGTGGACAAAACTATCTGCAAGAGTCACAAACAAGCAGCCCCGCCCACAAGAACCCCAAAATACAACTTGGAAATGTTGGGACATTCAAGGAGGGACATGTTACCAATTAAGGAAAAACCACCGAGCTCCTGCTATACCAGGACGTCTACTGTGATACGATTGGAGCCACTACGCTGGCCACCCGAACCCGGTGCTGTTCACCTGGGAGGCTGGTCACCATTTGGACCTTAAGCGCTGCGTTACACGAGGCTGTGAAAGCTAGGAAGAGATGGGTTAAGAAGACCCCCCCCACCCACCACCATCAGCAAACCCACATGAACGGAACCCAGTGAACAAAGAGGGGACTTTACTATAATGGTTGAAACATTTGGCAGATATTAGCAGCACCAAATACCTTCCTACATCCCTTTAAAGGCCGCGGTGGATTCACCTGATCCATCTTCCGTGCTATAAGCTACTATGGCGAGCCCACGGTTTGATTACAGGAGGCTACGGACGGGGTGGTTTCGCCGGTCGGCTTAAGAGGAGTAGGCCTGTGGAAAGAAGAACTCGACATACGTTTGACCCCTCCTCCCCCCCCCCCCCCCATGGTGCAACTGCAAACAATGACTGCCAACTTCAAATGTTGCGTCTAGTGCATACTTAAAAGAACCATACGCTATGGCAAACAACTTTACAATTTAGTATTTGCATCGGCACATCCACAAGTACATTTCATGCACCCAACTCACTGCTCAATTTAACGGGTTGACGCTGCTCTGTACAGAACGACGGGCCGTCGCCGAAGGGCGGTCGAACACACACAGGAGACACCATCCACTCTCACACTCCCGATGCAGACAACGTCTTGGGGGGCGTCCTATTAAACGAGACTCCCTCCTCTCCTTCTGGCGGAGGAACTACATCTGACCACACGGGGTTGAGGATTCTTTAAGTCGGTCGTCTGGCCAGCCCACTACCACGGCACTCATCACAGCAGACACCACACTCTCACGTCAGCATTCATCGGGAGGAGCGACCGGGGCACAAAACACTTTACACGCCTTGTCTGAAAAAAGGAAGAGAAAGCTGTGCGAGAAATTGTGTTGCAAAACCAAAATGGGTGAAGTGGATAAATTGGAATGAGATACCTATACCGAACATACAAACCCAACGCTTTATCTAAAAGGCCATGAAGCTAGAAGACACTGCTGCTCTGTCGCACCCTGCGCTTGTGGCTGGCCCCCTCTTAACACTGGCTGGCTTGACCTGGGACAACAGCTCCATCGGTGGGCCTTCTGCGCAGCTACCCTGCCCTGGGACTCTGGCTCCCTCTGGTGTACACCCGGCTGCCGCTGCGTCCTGTGGGGATCCCCTCTGGCCTGCCCTGGATTGCGCCTCTCCTGGTCCTGCCCTGGATTGCGCCCCTCCTGGTCCTGCCCTGGATTGCGCCCCTCCTGGTCCTGCCCTGGATTGCGCCCTTCCTGGTCCTCCCCTGGATGTCGCCCCGCCTGGTCCTCCCTGGATGTCGCCCCTCCTGGTCCTGCAGATTCCTACCGCTTCGCTGGTCCTTCGATCTTCAAATAACTAAGTCCATCTTTACTCAAAATAACTCAGTCCTTTTCCCAATCAGGAATCAAAAAAAATAAAATCTTCCGTCTTCGCTAGGGTGATGAACAAAAAAAATGAAATGGAAAATAAGGCCCAATATTGAACCTGTAACTTGATCCTCAAACGAACCACTAGCCTCTCCTTTGAGTGACACTGTGCATTTAACAACCTTAAAAAAAACAAGCTTGTACTACTTCGTGTGTAGCGTCACAGAGAGCACGCACACACTCAGCCGAACAACATATCACTAATATAACATCATCTTGGAGTAACTGATGTAAAAAAAAAAAATACTACAATCCTCTCATTTATATACAGAGTTCTAGAGAAGGAACTAAAACCTCGTCTGATGATATAGGTCACCGATAACTTTTACGATTTTAACGAAGTTACATTTGAAAGCGTCAACTGTTCCCAGTACCGACCTTTTTTTTTAACACACTGCCAAGTACACCACGTCACGGGGGTCGCCATGATACTATGCTATCTTTACATACAAGAACCGCCATTGACAACTGCGAATAATAATATAAATCAAAATCACTCATCTTCCATCGATGGAACATCTTACGACGATCTACAACAAGCTAGGTGCCCTCGGTAAGTTATTTTTAGCGCACTAGTTTAGGCATTGTAGTCTAGTTAAGACTTGCTTGCGTTACAAATCGTTCGTCCAAGACACTCCTTAAGAGAAAAACAGCCATAGGATTGTTAGCCCACGCTAAAAAAATAAATAACACAGCCTCTTAAGAATAAAAAGAGAGGTTTAGGGATAACTGTGTACACAACCTTTCGATAGAACCGATACGATTGACTACGTGGTATCTGTTATTCGCTTGAAAAGACTACACCAAAAACATACCAAACTAAAATTTCGACGTATACAATTAAACTGGGCTATTTGAAACAGATATACAGATCTCTAGACCTTCGAAACTATTTTAAAAACCCTAAAGTAAACCCAACAAAAACTGTCCCTACACGACACAACCACCAAGAACCATGATCTGTGCTGTCTGATTCAAAATGGTGCAGGCGACTGCTATTATACCATGGGAGGCAGGGCGCATCTGGCATGGAGTATGCATCCGCTAGGAAAAGTAGTCCCACATTGTGCCACGGATTATCAATGTAGTCGTTTTTACGACATCTTCATCGACATAGCTATACCGGCGATTAAATACAAAATAAACACTTAACCTATGTTCATATATATCAAACATCCAAAAATATGTATTCAGTTGTTTTTCTTATAATATGCCTATCTATCCCAACAGCAGTGTTTACGCTGTCATATATATATATATATATATATATATATATATATATATATATATATATATATATATATATATATATATATATATATATATATATCAACATATTGAGCCGTATTCATGTAGCCGGTCGTCTAACACATCTGAAAACAGCAGTAAGTTACAGGAACGTCGTGGCTGTATTTTTAACATTTAAAAACTGTTGACGTCACTTTTTACCGTTAGGCGCATTGATATCATGGAAACTCGCCTTTGCAAACCGGACCAAACCAGAACTAGGCTGTACATACATAGCCGGAGCTACTTGTCCCTTTACTGCAATGCTGTCTATTCGATCGATTTAGATCACAATAGAACACGACTAACTCCTTTCTTCAGCACATTCTCTTTTATTGATCGATCGTGTAAACAATGTTGTATTGTGACATTAGACCACCGTACCATTAGAGTTGAAAACTCAAAATAAAAAATACAAATCCAATACAAAATACAATCCATGTAAAGCGTTCATTACTATTCAGATACGTTACAGAGGCACACTTTATGGCAGAGATATAAAAAAGGCATGGTGGAATAAAACCGGTAACACAGAATCATGGAGTGGAAAGTTACCAGGGAGAACAGTGTTACTTCCGTTGTCCAGAAGAGGGAGTGGGGACTGATTCTGTTTTCCTTGTCCAATCCTCTATCCTTTCTTTTGCTTACAACTCCACAGTCCAGGTTATAGTCATCTCATAGAACAGTGATGGCCAATACTTTTAATGTGCATTACTTTATTCTATGTAGGTATGCAACTGTGTCAATGGTTATACTGTACATTTTAAATGACACTCTTACCACAGTGTTCACGAGGAGTACACAATCTTAAAGAGAACTTAAATGACTCAACAGTCAGCATTCACAGCAAACCACCAACATTGATTTTCGCAGGCTTGTTTGGACATGTAGCTCTTACATGTAACCCTGTGTGCATATTGATCAGCAACTGGGTGCTGAGCGATCCCTTGATAGGATAGAATTGATCCCTTGTGTCATTGTGACCATGTCAGCGGATGTGTTTTCATACCACACATAAGACTAAAGGGGTGAAGAACTAAACATTATAATCATCTATCTAATCTAACTACATTATTATTGCAATAGCTTACATTTAGATTAACTCATAGGGTAAGCAGTGAGCCCATTGTTGCTGTAAATTAGCATGTCGGTGAATCTATCCCCATAACTATTCCTACACCTGATTGCCTTAATAGGGGTGGGTCTGGTTTCTGGTGTGTTTAAAATAAATGCAAATGTTGTTATTGAGAACATGAATACAACATACTCAGACTTCAAATCTAAATGGTAGAAAGTAACCTACATATATTTAAAAAAGACAGCACTTCAAAAGTATTACTAAAATTCATTTGTTTCCTTTACCAGTTAATTTATACCAGGTCATTTGAGGTTGTGGCCTATCCCGGCAGGAACAGAGGGAGACTGTAAATAGTTCTAGGGTCCCATTTACTACCTTACCAGCATGTGTTGGTAGTGGAAGGTCACCAGAGTGCCTGGAGGAATGCCATACAAACAGAAGTCAGGATATGCTGGTCCAGGCTGGGGCATGACTCACTAACTCATTAACTAAGACCTGATGATAATGTAAGTTACCTATGTCTAACATACTCAACATATGCCTGTGTGTGTGTGTGTGTGTGTGAGTGTGTGTGTGTGTGTGTGTGTGTGTGTGTGTGTGTGTGTGTGTGTGTGTGTGTGTGTGTGTGTGTGTGTGTGTGTGTGTGTGTGTGTGTGTGTGTGTGTGTGTGTGTGTGTGTGTCAAAAGCACAGGATGAGGCAAATAGCATGCACCCGCACAATCACATCAAGGCACACCACTGCCGGTATCAGTCAGCCAAACAGAATAGTAATGATCCAGTTTTCCACTAGGCCCTGGTCGATAATTTTATTGCTGTACTCCAGTTCCCTTTCGGTTCAATGAAAGCCCCTGTTATGTCAGGCGTGATGGGACAAATCAGGCCAACCAGGCAATCATAATACATATGTACATGTTGCCATACAGCATCCCGATACTCTTCGGGTAGACACTGGAAGAGACAGACTGACTATCGATACACGCAGGCACTACATGGGCCAGATCGGTGGGATTGAAGGATTTGAGGCCCATCATACGATTTATATGATATTTTAGTCCATTATTGTATATTGTGCCATCTAAACCTTTAGTCTAATTGTGATTATCTCTGGGGCCGATCGACACAGACCAGGTGGCAAGAAACAAGGAAGACAATAGGATCCCAGAGACCCAGAGAGAGAGGCATCCAGAAGGGGCCTGCACATGACGGACCAGCATCTTCAATCAATCACCGCAAGGTCAACCGGACCACACCCGCACTGCTAGACCGCCTGCTCTTTGGGAAGAGACCGACCATGGACCAGTTTTTCACCCCTGTGTACCGCCCTCCCACTCAGGACCAGATCAAGCTGCATAAGAACCAGCATCATTACCCACATGGCCATCCACACCTTCACCCCCCTCACCCTGCCCACCACAGCCAGGAGGACGAGTCACACAGGTAGGTCTCGTTGTTCTTTACCCAAACTAGGTCTGTGCGGACATAATGAAACTAGACCCAGAGAACATTTTTCAGAAACTATGACTACCAACTAAACTACTTACACAACCTTTATATTCTGAAATGTTTATTTAGAGGCATGGTTACAAGGGTTAGACATGAAGAGTTCAGACTACTATTAAGGCGGTTCAACTTTCCTATTGTTAGGACTGTTAAAACATTCCTATTGTTGAGGCTGTTAAAACTGTACTATTGTTAAGGCTATCTCTCGGGTTCAATGTTGTTACTTGTTGTGTTTCAGCTACACAATGTTAGATGGAAACAAGGAAAACACAGAAAACAGCCAGGCACACCACCACCACCATCGCCACCATCAACAAGCATACCATCGTCACGACAACCCCCCCCAAGACTACCCCCCGCCTCGACATGCTCAGCATCATCCTCATCATCATTATCCACCCCAGGAGAGTGAGATATGCAGCCAGCAGCCAACAACGGTCACCCTGTCCAGAGCCTCCTCCCTGGCCTCCTCCTCCTCTTCCTCATTGTTCTCCTCCTCCTCCTCCTGGCACACAGAGGCCAGCGCCAGTGACCCCTACTCCGCCCTTCCCGCCCAGCGGCCGCAGCACTCCCTCTCTTGCTCTAATATTCTGGAGGTCCGCACAGGGTTCCGGCAGGACGAGGGCAGCGAGCCCATCGTCTTCGCCACCGTCAAACGCAGTGCGCCTCAGGCTTCCTCCTACGGCCGCACAGAAGGGCGCTCCAGGCGGAAGGAACTCACACGCGCCTCCTCTCTCGACCGTGGCCAGAGCCGCAGCGACGAGGGCCTCCTGCAGACCAGTGAGGACGAGGTGGCAGCAGGGGGACAGCGTATGAGGGGAGCGCTCTATAAGACAGCGAGCTTTGGACGCAGCGTGGCACTCAGTGAGGAGAACCTTGTACTGGGGGCTTCAGGGAGACCCCGGAGAGGAGTGTCCTCCAACCAGGTTCCCGGCAAGGGGATCCTCAAGAACCAGAAACCTCAGCCGGACATCCGCAAGGCAAAGTCCATGGAGGTGCTGTCCTCACGGGTGGCCAAGGGACAAGGCAAAGGTGCAGATAAGGGGAAGGGGACTACACCAGCTGAAATGGAGACAGCCAGGGAGAGCTTTGTGCAGGGGAAGTTGCAGTTCTCCTCCTTCCTAGACGAGATCACAAAACAGGTCATCAGTCCGTCCAACCTTAACATTTTAGGGGTCAACCATTTTAAATGCCCAGCGAAAACCCCCGAGCCGGTGAGAGGCCCTGGTGCAGCTAAGCCTCAGCCTCCCGTTAAGAAGCATCGACAGAGCTGCTCAGGAGAGGAGAGAGAGCAGCAGCACAAACCGCCAGCCACACAGGAGAAAATTGAATCTCTCTGTAACTCTCCGTCCCATCATTCCACTTCCAGCGCCAGGTCAGATCCCGACAGGCTGACCACGTACGTGGCTAGGCGGCACAGAGGCAGCCCCCCTCCGCATCCCCATCCCCAAAGCTCCAGCCACCATCCTCCCCCGGGGGGAAAGCGGCAGGAAGAAAAGTCGCCAGTGATTGCGGGCCACAAAGCGAGGGAAAGCGACCTCAGTCGTGGTTCTCATTTTACCGATGGAGCCAGCACCAGCTCAGAACCCGTCCTGCCCAATAAACGAAACCCTGGCAAGCATCGGAACGCATCCCCCCGCAGTCCACCACCAACACATCCCCATCCGCATCTCCCGCACATTCATCCCCGCCACGGGTACACAAGCTCTGGGTACCAAGAAGAAGGACAAGGACATGGCGGCTACAAGAGCCTGGGTTCAGCACCGGGCGTTGAATCAGAGCCTGGGTCCTGTAAGTCCGACTCACCTAGAACCAGAGCTGCCACCACTAACAGCCAAAGCTCGGACCAGAGTGTCCGACATCGCTCTAACGTAGCACGTAAGGGGCACACTGACCATCATCATAAGGTGAGTATTTGATAAAAACTCTATGTTTATGTCAAAAGGTGACCTGACATTTATTTTGGCAGCAACACAATGGCAGCCATTCTCCTTGACACTGAGCCCACTGGTAGAATGTGACATGGCTGCTTTCTTGTCTACATTCTCAACATAGTATCGGAGGACATGAGTATGTCACATGGGTCACACCTACTATGTAGGTCAGATCCCACACACACACCTACTATGTAGGTGTGACCCAGGTGTAAGGCATTAGGACTAAGTCATGCTCCTTAAAAAGATAAAAAGCTACAGTGACAAAGCCAAATGAACAGCGCCATCTTAATGTGAGATGACTCAGTTTCGTTTTCAGCAGAACTCCATAGGCAGGGAGTGTGTGTACGTGTGTGTGTGCGTGCGTGAGTGTGTATGTGTGTGTGTGCGTGCATGCGTGTGTGTGTGTGTGTGTGTGTGTGTGCGTGGGGGAATAGCAAACAGCAGCTCACTAGTCTGCTCTCAGTAGAAGAATCTCCGAGGCTGAGTCATCGACAAACGCCTCCAAACGCTGCGGGCTGACTCATAGTTCAGCTATGCAGCGGATGACAGAAGACAACTCCTTCTTTTTTTAAATAAAACACTTTTAAAGGACCACGCTACGCTGCGTGGCCACAGTTGGCAAGTCACAGTATAACAGATCTCGGCCTCACCAACAAGCAGCCCTGCTAGCTACACAAGCTGTGTGGGAGGATTGAGTGGGCACTTACATAACTATCTGCTAATGTCCCGGCGGTCACATGACACACCTTCTCTTCATTCGTGGTGTCCCTGTGTGGGATTAGTTTTGCGTGTGGCATCTGCAGATGAATTCAGGTTCCATTGTAGTGCAGAGGGTAAATCTCTTCAAGCCTCAATCGATAAGGAGTTTCATACACTCTATTGATTGTACTCGTCCTCCCTTTTCCGGGTGCATTTTGTTTTGTGTGCCATGGTTCAATAGTCATTGCTGTTCTCTCCTGCTCTCTGGGTTGAGTCTATACCAACCCTGCCTATAGGGCAAATCATGACTGGCTCTATGTTACAGTTAACACCCCTCCCCCACCGCCCCTGAGGAGCTCAGGGCCCAGGCCTCGGCCACGCCCACTTCGTCATGTTGAAGCATGTAAAAGCTAAGCAGCATGTAGCATGCATCCCACTAGTTAGTAAATATGAAATGTTATTTTAACGTCTGATTCATTTCTCCTCATCTCTCTAGGTCTTACTTGGCAGTTCCGATCAATTCCAGTAAGTGTGAATTACATAACTTATATTCCCTTATTTGGCTTTTCACTTAATCTCTCTCTCTCTCTCTCTCTCTCTCTCTCTCTCTCTCTCTCTCTCTCTCTCTCTCTCTCTCTCTCTCTCTCTCTCTCCCCCCCCTCTCTCTCCCTCTCTCTCTCTCTCTCTCTCTCCCCCTCTCTCTCTCTCTCTCTCTCTCTCTCTCTCTCTCTCTCTCTCTCTCTCTCTCTCTCTCTCTCTCTCTCTCTCTCTCTCTCTCTCTCTCTCTCTCTCTCTCTCTCTCTCTCTCTCTCTCTCTCTCTCTCTCTCATATGGTTATCCTCCTGCAGTATTGACTGATGGGCGTTATTTGGTCTGAGTGATAGGATATTGAGCTATTGATCTGATGGCTATCCTCTGATGGTATATGCTGCTTTTCCAGGCAATGGAACCTACTAGATCATTATCTAACAATCATTTGAATGCAGTTTACATTCAAATTCTTATTTTTGTGGTTGTTATTAATATCATCAACATCATATTCTTTTTATTATTAACATCAAGTGGTAACAGTGTATTGGTGGGTCAACTAGCTAATAGCTTATACTGATATATCAACCATGGCCCTCATGTAATTGGTTATTGATCGAGAGAGAGAGAGAGAGAGAGAGAGAGAGAGAGATGCTTTTGAGTACAGGTTTCAAAAGACTGTCATGTAATGCAAACCTACCCGAGTGCTCTGTGCTGAAGTCGCCTATTCTGAACACAGAACCACAGGTCCTGTGCCCCCCCCCCCCCCCATTATAACCTCGGGGGTCTCCTTCCACAGGGCCCTACAGGAGGAGAACACAGACCTCCATCAGAACCTGCTGCAGACGGTGGTGTGCATCGAGAGTCTGGAGGCAGAGTTAGACAGAACCAGGGAGGAGCTGAGCCACTTCAAGGACAAGTACAAAAGGTTTGGAAGCAGCCATGGAACTTGGTGGATTCAATATTTGACTCAAGATTGACTCAAATATTTGACTGGAATGAGTACACAAATTGAATTGCTGTATGTAGCAGACAACACACTGCAATAATCCATTAAAATGGGTACTTTGAGCTAATTCCAGGGACACAGGACACAGGAGCCTCACCAGCCCAGACTCTAATCAGTCTGACTGGGGCCAGGTGAGGCTGCTTCAACCAGACTCTAATCAGTCTGACTGGGGCCAGGTGAGGCTGCTTCAACCAGACTGTAATCAGTCTGACTGGGGCCAGGTGAGGCTGCTTCAACCAGACTGTAATCAATCTGACTGGGGCCAGGTGATGCTGTTCAACCAGCCACCAACCACACACACTCCACACGGTATGATTGTATAATTGCGGTATTATTATGTATAATGTACTGTATATGTACGGGTGTTGTATTTTGTAGCAGACGACACTGCCACAAGCCAGTAACATGGCTGCTCCTGAAGACAAGGACACAGGGTGATGAGGAATCTGGTTTATTGCAGAGTTTTGAATCATTTTTGAACAGAGCAGATGGAACATGCTCTCTCTCTCTCTCTCTCTCTCTCTCTCTCTCTCTCTCTCTCTCTCTCTCTCTCTCTCTCTCTCTCTCTCTCTCTCTCTCTCTCTCTCTCTCTCTCTCTCTCTCTCTCTCTCTCTCTCTCTCTCCTCTCTCTCTCTCTCTCTCTCTCTCTCTCTCTCTCTCTCTCTCGTGTGTGTGTGTGGTGGCGGTGGCTGTTTTAACCTGTGAGCCTTGGTTAACAATGACCCACAGGTGTGCAGCCTCACCAGCCAATCAGTCTAGCTCAGGCCAAGTAAGGCTGCTTAAACCAGCCACCAACCACACACACACTCCACATATTTGTATTATTATGATTAAATGAACTGCCAACATTCCTTAAACATGACAAATGTGGTCTATTAGGCCTATCCTCCCGTGCTAATGCCCACAGACCAAAGTCAACCCATGGCTCACTTTTAAAACAACGCTCTTGATTGATTTAACACAGCGGGATTTGGGTTAGCAACAAAATAAACAACCCTGAACATCCATTTCTTGGATCCCGTGGTTCTGCTGTGTTACGGGTGCCATAAAGGGAGACACCCCACTTTTGCTTTCTCCCTTTCGGCCCACCTGGCGTGAAGAGTGAGGAACAGAGAGGCTCTTCATGGCGTCACTGAGCTCCTCTCTGGCTCACGTGTCACACAGACAGTTGTCTCTCTTGTGCAGCGGGGGGGCAACTGTTGCTGCTGGCTGCTACGAGCGCCTGTGTGTGTGTGTGTGTGTGTGTGTGTGTGTGTGTGTGTGTGGGGGGGGGGGGGGTATGTGTGTGGTATGTGTGTAATGTGTTACAAGAATTGTAATTACAATTGACATTTTGGACCTCAGAAAGGACTGAAACCACACTGGTTACCCGATGAGGTCAGAGGGTTGTTGCTTTAAGCCACCTGTCCGTCTGTCCCTCTCTATCTAGTCTCCTGGAGACCCACACAGGGCCAAGACAGATCCACACCATGCTGGGGGAACACTTGGCAGTAAGGAAGATATGAATGACATAATGACATTTCTTGGTGTGTGTGTGTGTGTTTCCAAGTCACCTTATGTGTGCCTGTGTGTGTGTGTGTGTGTGTGTGTGTGTGTGTGTGTGTGTGTGTGTGTGTGGTGTGTGTGTGTGTGTGTGTGTGTGTGTGTGTGTGTGTGTGTGTGTGTGTGTGTGTGTGTGTGTGTGTGTGTGTGTGTAGTCCGAGGGTCTGAGCGGTGAGAGAAAGTACCTGATTAACCGCATTGCCGAGCTGAGCTCAGAACTCGAGGAGGCCCACAGGAATATCGCTGCCATGGAGACCATCAATGTGAGTCAACAGCGCCATCTGGTGGTTTAAACGAAGCACTCTCCCCTCCCCACCCCCACCCCCCAACTCACGAACACACGAAAACATACGCCTACCATTTAAAAATACAGTTTTCTATTTAATTGTGTTAAAAACAAACTGTCACAGAAGTATTTGATAGTAAAGCACATTGTTCTGCATTGGTCTGTGTCCATATCCTTCTAATTCACACTACTAATACAACATTATGTATGGGTTGCTAACAGTCTTCAGTCATGTCTAAAGATATGGGCAGCGTTTGCAGCAGCAAACGGTAGCAATACAAGTATTTCTATGCACAAGAAGCATTATAAATAATTGATATGAAAACTATTAAATTACAGTGACTGGTTAAGTGTTTTGAACTTTACGGCTTTAGAGTATAAACTAGCTTCACAATATTTTTCATATTTTTAAATTTTTAATTTTTAATAATTGCATACCCCTGACCACTACCTGTTAAATACGTGTATACCTACCTGTATATATATATAGATAGATATCTATATATATATATATACCTATTATTATGCACATATCTCACACATACTCTATAAGTAACTATATATATAATATATGTATAACTGTTTTTATACCTAGTAGACTGTCTAGAACTGTAAACTGTAAATTATATATTACCATGCATTTTACTGCAACATTTGCACTCTGGTTAGATGCCAAATTATTTTCGCTGTACTGTACTTCTGCTGTGAAATTACAACACATTAGAATCTAATCTAATCTAATCTAATATGTAGTCCAGCTTCACAGCTGTAACGCAGTTTTTTAGTGGGCAGTAAACCTCTTGACCTGCTCTGTCTGATAAAGGGGCTGCTGGAGAAGAAACACTTTGACCCCGCAGAGGAAGTCCAAAAGTTCCTGAAGACGGCCTCCGCGGTCAGCCATCCCAAGACTCCTCCTCCTCCCCCGCCGGACCCCAGCCCACCCGGGGCCTCCTCCTCCTCCGAGGCGGTGGTGGAGGAGGAGGAGGAGGCACCGCGGGATTGGCTGGCGTCTGAGGCGGGTCCACGCAGGGCCACAGCCTTCATGCCTTGGAAACAGGGGGCGTCAGCTGACGACCGGTCAGGTGCACACGGGCAGCCGTTCTCTATCGCCGACATAAGCGCAGCCATCTATAAGAAAATCGCGGCCCAATCATCTGCTGCCAATCTCACGTCTTCCCGACCAAAGCCTCCGCAAGGCTGTCGTCCCGAGGGTACGAACCACACGGGACCGCCTGCTGCTCATGTTGGGCAGCAGCAGGCGGTCCCGGAGACAGCTGAGCTGGCCCCGGGGCTCGGGGACGTGACCTACCTGTCAGCCCAGCAGGCCCTGGATGAGTTCATGAACCAGCTGGGGGCCCACCGCCAGGGGGCCGAGGAGCAGCAGGTCAGCCACATATGAGAGGGGGTGGGGGGGGGGGGGAGAGCTCCAGCCGTGACTCTATTGACGTTAATAATAATTATTCTAATTTGTCAGTGTACAGCACAAGTATAGTACAAGTACAGTACAGCGAAAGGAATTCCTTTCTAGTATTAGGAGCAACGGGCAGCTGTTTATACAGCATTGTAGGTGGTGCCTTGCTCAAGGGCACTAAGGCAGTAACCTGGTGTTTCGGGGATTTGAACCCGGCGACCTTGCGGCTCCCAAGCCCCCAAGTCCTTACCCCAGAGAGCTCCTGGCCCCACGTTCATCAATTCATTCAATTATATTTAATATTCCATATTTAATATTTAATGGAATGTTTTAAATACAACAAAATGAATACTGCAAAAAGAAAAGAAAAATATTGGGGCATCACCCGTCATCTCTTGGCCAGAAGACATGACGCAAGTTCATTACATGCATAATCAAAACCTTTGAACATGTCAAATATGATTACAATTACAAATAGTTGAACTTCCTATAATAATCTAGTGTTTGAATATAGTGCAAACTTGAATATATGGATGGTCTCACAAGGCTAGTTTGATTAATAAGTGTAATAAGTGTTCCCATTGATGTCTCTCCATTGATTATGAACCCATAGCTTTCTGTGCCTGCCCATGTAACCTCGACGCTATATGGAACATTTACTAAGCCCATAATATGCATTATTGCAAATGTATTTTTTTGTATTATTAGTTTGTTAGACCAATGTTCCCCCATTGCCTGTGTTTATGTGTTAATGTGATGTAATGTGTACTATAGGCTTTGCAAGCGTTGTCTAGTTTTTACTATATTACAGTATATTATATTGTATGTATATTTGTAGTTCCCGAATATACAGTATGTAGTACAAATGTATACACAAATGTAATACTTATGCAGTAATCTTGTAGAAAGGTAGTTTGTATTTGTGTATCCTATGGAGGTATTGTATTAGTATATGCTGGGTGGAGTTATATTAGTGACTAAGTGTTGTTCTCCTGGTATTGGATCCCACCGTACCGCAGCCTCCTGTCACAACTCTCTGCTTCCATATCCACAACCCTGTCCAATCCATCCAACTCAATAAGGCAATCAATAGCGATAAAATATTAAGCACAACACAAAACATTAGTTTTACTAATACAATAGTTAGGATACAAATAGGCTACTGCAATATTAAACGACATACATTGCGTATATATATATAAACACAGTTGATGATTCATGACAAGCTGTGTACAATAAGCAGAAAGGAAAGGGCCAGGTATATTATGATTGAATGTTTACATCAAAGCAAAGGGCCAGGTATATTATGATTGACTGTTTACATCAAAGCAAAGGGCCAGGTATATTATGATTGACTGTTTACATCAATGACAAAGAGAGAAACGCTTCAATCTGCATGCTGGTGCAGTTGTGTCACAAGCAACACTTAAATTATTAATTATATTTTTGTAAAAATACAATTAATTATTTTATTTTACTTTTGTAAAAATCATATTAATTATTTTATTTAATTGTTGTGGAATTCAATTAATCCTGTGAAAATGTAGACTATTACTCTAATAATAAATATATATTTACCATTCCGCTTTAAGACTAATTCGTTTTTATTAAATTTAAACGGTTGACACTCTAAGCAACAACTAAATCCGCCTGCAATTTTATAAAATAGCAGCCATCTGATCCAATCATTTTTGCCCTTTCTGGAAATATGACTGTTGCCATGGCAACGCAACCATTTTATCTCTTTGACACACAAACACACACACACACACACACACGTACACACACACACACACACACGCGCGCACACACACAATCAGAGCTTACAGTCGGCCTGCGTGATCATGCAGCGCCAGTGTGACAATGACCCCCTGCCACCAGCAGGGGGCAGTGTGGCGCCTTGGTTCTCCCATTACTCCTGCTGTGGACATCCTCGGTCAGAGCTGAAGTAGTCTACTACGTGGTTAGTCCACTGTGGCTGCATCTCAAACGGCTGAAATAATTCCAACTTAGACCGTTTTCGGAGGCAGGAAGGCATCAAGTCATGTCTCAATCGAATATTTACAAAACAAGCTGTCTGCTGAGGTGCCTCCGCTCCGACTAGGAAGGTTTTGAAGGCAGCAGAGATGACCATCTATGACCATCCTTCGTTGGTCAGGATGGTCACCCATTGGTCATCGCTACCCATTCTATTTAGATGTAAACTGCTTATTTAAGAAATGTGTGCCGACTTTCGGACTTTCTGGTTAGCCATACACAACAGCAGTTAGTCCGAATGAACGACAGGTGGCAGTATATCCGCTGTAACAGACTACTTTACGGAGGAATCTGAGTACTCAGCCTGTGACTCAGGTGTGACAGGTGGGGGCAGTGGTTGGTCAAAGGTTTACTGAACCAGGATCACACAAAAGGTTCTGTAGGTACGATTTAAGAGCTATTATTTGAGTGTAATTTGTTAGAAATATTTCGTCTTCTCTCACTGATTCTTGAGACATGGGACCAAACCATTATGTTGGAAAATAACATGATTCAACTTGGTTGACTGTTCTTTACACCACTGTGGCAAGTACTGATTAAACAATCACCAAAACCCCCTGTACTGGAACGAGGGTTGAATACTTTGAATCAACCCTTGATTGATTGATTAAAATATATACACATTTGATCAACTAAATATAAATGTATTAAATAAGAAAGAACCCGACTATGACCTGATGGTGGAAGGAGTGGGCAGTTGATTTAGATGAGGATTCAGAGATGTCTCTCTTTGACAGCACGGAACACAGTGTTCTATGTGCCAGGCCTCACATCCTGAAGGCCCTCCTTCCAATCACCACCTAGGCGGCAGTACGGCTCAGGAGGCAGAGCGGTCGCCTCACACGCTGGTTCCATCACCCGGCTCCTCCTAGCAAAAACTGTTGAGGTGTCCTTGAGCAAGACCCCCTGACCCTAACTGCTCCTGACGTGCCGGCTGTCTCCTTGCACGGCTCATTCCGCCGTCGGTGGATGATGTGTGGAGAATGTGTGGATGAATGTGTGGATGAATGTGAGGCCTGGCTTGTAAAACGCTTTGGATAAAAGCGCTTTATAAAAAACCATCCATTACCTACAGGGTAACCCGGTCACACGGGCTCTGGTGTTTGATCGTTTTGAGAACTATTTTAATTTGAAAACTATTTTAATTTTCTGTGCCACGACACACACAAGCGTTTTACAGGATTTTGGTTTTAAATAAATACAAATAAAAAGAGAATACGATTGACATTGATTGTGAACTTGTTTTGAAAACTAATACAATGAATTGGCAATATACCCAAAACTGCAGGAACCACTTCCTGTCAAGCCCATCCCATGCTTGCAATAAAACACGTTTCTTCTCAATGTTTCAATTATTAAATTATTAAATCAAAAATGTGTCCATGAGTTAATGCATCATGGACACACTCACACGTTTTCAAGATTCAAGATTCAAGATTTGTTTTTGCCAAGTACAATGGAATGCTCACTCCCCATTCCCTCCCACAGTATGAATTTGTAAAACACAATATTATAAAAATACTATACACAATAAAAATTAAGATGAAAGTGACTGAAGGATGATAACATTTAACATTTGCAAAAAACATTTAAAAGCATTTTTAAGTGCCAGTAGTGCAGCAGCATCATGAATACAGTGCAGTGTAGTGTAGAACAGTGCACTAACTGTAATGAGTCCAGAAAGTCCAGCAAGTATGAAAGAGTAATGTTAATGACATGTTAGTGTAATGTATGAAGTTATGTAGTGGAATGTTAATGACATGTTATGGTAGTGGCAGCACTCCTAGCTGTTCAGTAAGCACACTGGTCTGTGGGTTGCCTTGAAACATAACACACAATTGTTTGTGTGTTATGTTCAGGGGCCCTGACAATCTATCTATTGGGTGTTTTCAGTGGTTCATGGGGTTTCTATAAAACACCTCCACTCTCCACAGCTAAGACATGGTCTAACAGCTGGCAGGTATGACCGACAGGGCACCTGTTGTAACAGCTCAATCTCTCCGTCCGTTATGACGTGTCTGTCCATCAGCGAAAGTTTGCTGATCCAAACACTGCCCTGCTTTCTCATTGGCCCCTGGGTCTTAATACCATCCCAGGTAGTGCTGGGCTTATGGGCTGCCAGTGCTCCACTCGGACCAGTCTGCGTGTGTGTATCGTTGGACCATGGGGGCAGTGGTTTAGGGCGGGCCCCACGGCACACACAGCCACACCCAGAAGGACCTCCACGACAAATATCACCCTAAAAGAAACACGCCGAGGAAGACTTGGGAGCCGACTCAAGATCAGTGGACATTTTTTTCGCTCAAAGGTCACCTGGTCATCCACGGATTACTTATTGTGGACCACATATCACCGATCAATACATCTCTATCCCCCATCGGCAAACAGATGCTCCTCGTTGTCCTTCGCTCAACGTCGTTGAACTTCCAAAATCCAACCCTTTGTCTTGAAGGCCTCCCCCCCTGCTCAAGGGAAAGTGTTTTTCATCGTCACCTGGATTATCGTCCTGGAGGATGATCGGGTCCTTCGCCGTCTAAGGGATCTACCGACTTATCCGCTCCACTTGGGACTACTTAGATCTCATTAATAACTCCCCACGGGCCAGGCCAGCCACGGGCCCCCTCTGACCTGGTTCGCCACCGCGACCTCCAAACAAAGCAGGCCTGTGCTAACCTGGAGCTTCTACTACTACTAACTAACTAACTTACTTACTAACTAACTTACTTACTTACTAACTTACTGACGTACTGCCCTCTGCTAGCCCAGCAGTTGTGTGTGTGGTGGTAGGGAGAGCATGGCCCTTTTGAAGATTATATTCCCCCTGCAGCGCCGCGTGCGCTTGGCCCAGGGCCTGTGGCTGCTCTCCTGGCTCGCCGCGCTGTCCGGGGGCTTCACCTTCTGCCTGGGAGTCTACCTGAAGACAGAACTGCTCCGCAGGGCTGAGGTACAGAGAAACACGCGCACACGCACACACACGCACACACACGCACACACACGCACACACACGCACACGCTCACATACACACACACACAAACACATGCACACGCTCACACACACACACGCACACACACAAAACCCACACAACACAAACTAATATTTGTTGTGTCTGGCATGTACACTATTTGCAGATGTGTTGTTACTGTTAAATCAATAGACATCTATGTTGGCTATTTGACAAAAAGCATTTAGTTTTGGACTGAAGCAATAGGGCAATTTTTCCAGTGTTTTGGGTGGGTATTAGATATTTAATAATTTAGAATAGTTTATTAAACTGAAAATACAATAGGCTTTGTGATTTTCTTTTTCCCTTTAGTAGGACTAAACACAGCCTACACACAGTCTACACACAGCCTACACACAGCTTACACACAGCCTACACACAGCTTACACACAGCCTACACACATCCTACTCACAGCCTACACACAGCCTACACACAGCCTACACACAGCCTACACACAGCCTACACACAGCCTACACACAGCCTACACACAGCCTACTCACAGCCTACACACAGCCTACACACAGCCTACACACAGCCTACACACAGCCTACTCACAGCCTACACACAGCCTACACACAGCCTACACACAGCCTGTGACGAGCATCCAGGGGATGAAAGTTGTAAGGAGTCTGAGTCACCTCCAGATAATCCTGGCTGGACGCAAGATATTTTAAAACCAATACCAGCAGCTAATAAGACATGGGACAGCATTATGCTTATTAATGGCTGACAGCACTCATTGTCCATTCTAGGTTCACTTCTGTGACTGAGAATCAAGAGAAAATGGCTTTCCTTGTACCTTGTGTTTAGGTTTTAATGAGCGTGGGGAAGGTTTTCTCAAAGCAATTACCATTCAAAACAGCGATGTGGCAAACGTGATTTGAGTGATGGTAAGCCTTATGGGAAATTTGGCCCATGTAATTTTCACTGCAATTAGTACATGAAACTAAATGTTTCATTTTCTGTCCACAGTGGCCCCGCGGTTCAAAACATCACCAGCTAATTGTGTTTCTCTACTTCAGGGGTATAAACAAGCCACTGAAATCAAGCTTATTACCCTCCAAAGGGAGTACAGGGATGTGATCAGCGTCCTGTTGGCAGACGGCAACATTCACTTGGCAGGCAGCTCACGGCGGCACCTGTTCAAACCAACGCCCCCTCTTCCTCCGGTGCAGGTAATGGAGAACTCAGAGATCCACGTGGTACCCAACATACTGATGCTGGTGGGCCTGGCCGCCGTCGGCACCAACTGGTTGGCCGGGCGGGTGTGTCAGGACTCCCTGGACCCGGCCCGCTTCCCCCGCTGGAAGAACCTCCTCCTGGTCTGGTTCGGCGTGGCCACGCTCCTCTGCCTCCTGCTCATCTCCGCCGTGGTGCTCAGCTACGCGCTGCAGGGACACCTGGAAGAGTCTCTCAAGGTGTGTGTGTGTACCTGGTCTGTGTGCGTGTGTGTGTGCTCTGTGTGCGTGGTCTGTGTGCGTGTGTGTGTGGTCTGTGTGCGTGTGTGTGTGGTCTGTGTGCGTGGTCTGTGTGCGTGGTCTGTGTGTGTGTGTACGTGGTCTGTGTGCGTGTGTGTGGTCTGTGTGCGTGGTCTGTGTGCGTGTGTGTGTGGTCTGTGTGTGGTCTGTGTGCGTGGTCTGTGTGTGTGTGTACGTGGTCTGTGTGCGTGTGTGTGTGGTCTGTGTGTGCGTGTGTGCGTGGTCTGTGTGCGTGTGTGTGTGGTCTGTGTGTGTGGTCTGTGTGTGCGTGTGTGCGTGGTCTGTGTGCGTGTGTGTGTGGTCTGTGTGCGTGGTCTGTGTGCGTGTGTGCGTGGTCTGTGTGCGTGTGTGCGTGTGTGTGTGGTCTGTGTGCGTGTGGTCTGTGTGCGTGTGTGCGTGGTCTGTGTGTGTGTGTGTGGTCTGTGTGCGTGGTCTGTGTGCGTGTGTGCGTGGTCTGTGTGCGTGTGTGCGTGTGTGTGGTCTGTGTGCGTGTGTGCGTGGTCTGTGTGCGTGTGTGCGTGGTCTGTGTGCGTGTGTGTGTGTGGTCTGTGTGCGTGTGTGTGTGGTCTGTGTGCGTGGTCTGTGTGCGTGGTCTGTGTGCGTGTGTGTGTGGTCTGTGTGCGTGGTCTGTGTGCGTGGTCTGTGTGCGTGTGTGTGTGGTCTGTGTGGTGTGTGCGTGGTCTGTGTGCGTGGTCTGTGTGCGTGGTCTGTGTGCGTGTGTGTGTGGTCTGTGTGCGTGTGTGCATGGTCTGTGTGCTGGTCTGTGTGCGTGTGTGTGTGGTCTGTGTGCGTGGTCTGTGTGCGTGGTCTGTGTGTGTGTGTGTGTGGTCTGTGTGCGTGTGTGCGTGTGTGCGTGGTCTGTGTGCGTGTGTGTGTGGTCTGTGTGCGTGTGTGCCTAGTCTGTGTGCGTTGTCTCAGTGCGTGGTCTGTGTGCGTGTGTGTGTGGTCTGTGTGTGTGTGTGTGGTCTGTGTGCGTGTGTGTGTGGTCTGTGTGCGTGGTCTGTGTGTGTGGTCTGTGTGTGTGTGTACGTGGTCTGTGTGCGTGTGTGTGTGGTCTGTGTGTGCGCGTGTGCATGGTCTGTGTGCGTGTGTGTGTGGTCTGTGTGTGTGGTCTGTGTGCGTGTGTGCATGGTCTGTGTGCGTGTGTGTGTGGTCTGTGTGCGTGGTCTGTGTGCGTGTGTGCGTGGTCTGTGTGCGTGTGTGCGTGTGTGTGGTCTGTGTGCGTGTGGTCTGTGTGCGTGTGTGCGTGGTCTGTGTGTGTGTGTGGTCTGTGTGCGTGGTCTGTGTGCGTGTGTGCGTGGTCTGTGTGCGTGTGTGCGTGTGTGTGTGGTCTGTGTGCGTGTGTGCGTGGTCTGTGTGCGTGTGTGCGTGGTCTGTGTGCGTGTGTGTGTGTGGTTTGTGTGCGTGTGTGTGTGGTCTGTGTGCGTGTGTGCGTGGTCTGTGTGCGTGGTCTGTGTGCGTGGTCTGTGTGCGTGGTCTGTGTGCGTGTGTGTGTGGTCTGTGTGCGTGTGTGCGTGGTCTGTGTGCGTGGTCTGTGTGCGTGTGTGTGTGGTCTGTGTGCGTGTGTGCGTGGTCTGTGTGCGTGGTCTGTGTGCGTGGTCTGTGTGCGTGTGTGTGTGGTCTGTGTGCGTGTGTGCATGGTCTGTGTGCTGGTCTGTGTGCGTGTGTGTGGTCTGTGTGCGTGGTCTGTGTGTGTGTGTGCGTGGTCTGTGTGCGTGTGTGCGTGTGTGCGTGGTCTGTGTGCGTGGTCTGTGTGCGTGTGTGCCTAGTCTGTGTGCGTTGTCTCAGTGCGTTGTCTGTGTGTGTGTGTGTGTGCATTGTCTGTGTCTGTGTGTGTGTGTGTGTGTGTGTGTACATTGCGTGCACGTGCGTGCCAGCATGTGTACGTACGGCTGTAGTGACCCCGAGTTGGGAGGGTCAGAGGAGATTTAGAGTAAAGGTGGAGGGAGCCGTGGATATCAAATGATCACAAATTATTCATAGATTATAGATAGATAGATCGATTCTAATGTATTGTCATTGCACATGCAAAATGTTGCAGTAAAGTGCATGGTAATATATAATGTACAGTGGTTAAATAAGATGTAAAAACAATCTACTAGGTAAAAAAACTGGTATCAAATAACTTATAGAGTAGGTACGAGATATGTGCAGAATTATAGGTATATATATACGCGGTATACAGGTATACAGGTGTATACAGGTATGTATACAGGTTTGTATACAAGTATTAACAGGTAGTGAGCAGGGGTATGCAGCTATATCAACAAGATACATATATATATATAAATGTCTACAAGCCTATACAATACAAAAAGAAACACTGCCATGTTCAATGGCCTCTACAGTAGCAGTGGTCTACAGAACACCCTGTGATCACGTTGATCACATTCAACACCCAAATGAAGCCTCTTGTTTTAAACTAAAGAACCTCTGGCTATGGTTCGGAATATCAGGGCTGTGCAAACCTACGCATATTTAAGGTGTGGATTAAAAACAAAAATATATAGTGTCCCTGAGCAAGACACTACCTGCTCCCGACCTGCTGGCTGTCTCCTTGATGGCTGACTCCGCCGTCGGTGGTTGAATGTGTGAATGAATGGGTGAATGTGAGACTTGATATGTAAAGCGCTTTAGATAAAAGCGCTATATAATAATAACGACCATTACCATTGCACACACGCACACACACAGTCACGCTCACATGATGTAAAGCGCTTTGGGTGTCTGAAAGCGCTGTATAAATGCCATGAATTATTATTATTATTATGAATTCCAGGCCATAAAGCCAGTGTGGGGTTCTGTGCGTTAGAGGATGGTGAATTATCCAAATCCAAAGGAGGTTGGGGGCTCCTATATAACGAGGGTATAGTGTGAGTATAATACTGTAGAAAGGCTTCATCCATGGATGAAATGAAGGAAGAAAATAATAATGTCCAAATTGTGCCGAATTAACCTTGAAAAGCATGATTGACCAGACCAAAGCCTGTGACCTAAGGTGGAGTATTGGGGAGGTTGACGCGATGCCGAGCTATACGACAGAGAGGACCCGTCACCTGAGGGGAGTCCCAGGGTATGAAAATGTGGAAAATGTGGAATATGAAAAAGACTTCTTGTGTTGTCATCATGCTATCAAACTAGCTACACACCCCTATCCGCGCCACGGTGCAATCTGGTTCTGAGTGTCTTGGAGGCTATCTCTGCACTTAACTCTCCTGGGTTTTGCACTATTCTTGTATGAGGTGTACTGCAACAACAAAAAACACACACAATACAAACCCTTCTGTACTGGAGGGGTCATCCGGCCCCGGCTGGGCGGCAGGGAAATGAGTTGAACCTGATCTGCAGGACCCGCACAGTTTCATAATTATACTATTCATGTGACGCCAAAACACGACAGCAACAAAGCAAAGGCCAAAGGTTAATAATAATAATAATAATAATAATAGTAATAATAATAATAATAATTATTATTATTATTATTCAAATGTGTCAAGTACAGTACAGCAAAAGGATTCTCTGCATTGAACCCATCCTAGTATTAGGAGCAGTTAGGGTTAGGGTGTCTTGCTCGAGGACACCTCGACAGTTGTTTTTTGCTTGGAGGAGCCGGGGATCGAACCAGCAACCTTCCGGTTGTTAAAGAGGTGGGTCTTCAGCCTCTTGCTGATCTCGGCAGGGAGTGAGTTCCGTGGCATTTAGAAGAGACACACACAAAATGACCATTCACAGGACATGTCTTCCACCCCCCCCCCCCCCAGGTGGGTTTGAGGAACGGGATCCGTTTCTACCGGGACACTGACGTGCCAGGCCGCTGCTTCCAGAAGGAGACCATCGACCGCCTCCAGATTGAGCTGCGTTGCTGCGGCAATAACAACTTCCGGGACTGGTTCGAGGTCCAGTGGATCAGCAACCGCTACCTGGACTTCACCTCCAAGGAAGTCAAGGAGTGAGTGGAGGAAATTATGAAAGACGATGGTTTTTGATAGTACGAGGTCTCCATGACAACAGAGTAGGCGTACAATCTCATCCCATCTCAAAACCATTAGCGAGCGAGCTAGAGACTGGAAGTACAAGTCTTATGGGACGTGTCTTTCCCTTAAGAATTGGTGAAGAGTTGGGCGATAATATAAAGTTAGCGTTTCACACGGACACAATATTATAAAACAAACATGTTTTTGTCATTTAAATTTGTTATGAGGAGCGGATGTGGAGGATGGAACATGTCCCGTAGCCACTGTCTGATGGTAGTGCCTGTCACATTTTGACAGGCAACAAATACAAATCAAAACAAAATAAAAACAAACAAATCCACATGAAGGAAGGTGTGATGGAGAGAATAGGGAGGAGTGGTAGGAGAGGAAGAGACACACCAGTAGAACAGCAGACACAGCAGTGACGGATTAACACAAAAAATAAACTGGAAGAGCAACAATGGAAATGGCCAACTAACCGTATTTGTTGCATTGGTAAATAACATTCTTATACATAAAATATACCTCGAATTGTGTGCGCTCCAGCGATATACAGAATTGCATTATGTTCTCTTGTCTCCTGCCTCCTGTTCCCATCCCTGGTTGGTCTCTGTTCCTCGTGGAACAGAGACCTCTCCTCCTCTCCTCCTCACCTCTCTGTTCCGTTGGTCTCTCTCCAGCCGTATCCGGAGCAACGTGGACGGACGCTACCTGGTGGACGGCGTTCCCTTCAGCTGCTGTAACCCCGCCTCCCCGCGCCCCTGCCTGCAGTACCACCTGCTGGATAACAACGCCCACTATAACTACGAGCACCAATCCGAAGAGCTGAATCTCTACGGCCGCGGCTGCAGGCAGGCCCTGATCTCCTACTACATGGGCATGATGAACACCATTGGTCCCGGAGTGCTGTCCATCATCGTAGTACAGGTGGGTGACCCACTGGGTAGAAGATTGATCAGAAATATGTGACTGATGAAAGTGACGGTGATTTGGATGAATACCTACTAAGAAATTAAACATTAGTAACTAGAGGGAAGTTACTGGTCTAATCTCGGAGAGCACATACCTCCGCCACACCAAAAAGTTATTCTGGAAACTTCTGGACGAACAGCCACAGATGAACCTCTTCAGAGCCTAATTGGGTCTGGCCAATTAATCCTTAAGACCAAGTTTATAACCGGATCTGCACCAAAATCGAATCAACAGTTCCTCGGCTAATACGTAATCTAAACACCAAGTTTTGTCCAATTCCGTACGTAACGTTTTGAGTTATCTTGCTATCTTCGATGGCGGAAGAAACAATTTGTTATCAGGTCTCTTCCTTTTGTAATCAAACCCTTCAACGAACGTGAAAAAATATTGAAGTCAAAGTCCCTTCAAATATCATCAT
>CM051001.1:5559271-5561771 GCA_027704905.1 Muraenolepis orangiensis | reverse complement strand
GCAGTAATTATAATAATAAAGTATATCAAAATTTGAGTGAACATGTGAGTAGCAGCCAGTAGTGTGTAATGTGTACAATATATAGTATATATGTAGATTATATTAGATTAGATTCGATTGAATTGAGCATCTAACCAGAGTGCAAATGTTGCAGTAAAGTGCATGGTGATATAATAATTTACAGTTTAAATTTACAGGTTAAAAGACAGTCTACTGGGTATTAAATGGGATATGAGCAGCATAATAATAGGTATATGTATATACAGGTAAGTGAGTGTTTAACAGGTAGTGATCAGGGGTATGCTATTATTGAAAGCAGGATAAAAGTATATAAATGTAAATGTATATACAAGTGAGCATATATAAATGTATGGCATATATAAATGCATATGTATATAGTTGTTATTATTATGATTGCAATACCTTCCAGTTACACACACTGGGAGACCAACAAGAAGAAAGGAATACTCTTAATACTGTAATACTGTAGGTCTTGACAGAAAACACAACTCATGCTTTACTATTGTTGTACTGTTATTGATATGCAGGCTACATACGTACATAGACATGAGTAGCCCATGTCCAGTTTGCAGTTTGGCTTGCTTCGGCTAGCTCATTATAAGCATGTCTGAGTCTATCACAGCCAACGATGAAACATGAATCTTGTTATTATTCAGGGGAGGTAGAGCGGTCGCCTCACAACTGGAAAGTTGCTGGTTCGATCCCCGGATTCTCCTATCCCCGGATTCCTCCAAGACCCCCTACCCCTAACTTCTCCCCTGGCGCTGTATAAATAGCTAACCACTGCTCCCAATACTAGGATGGGTTAAAACGCAGAGAAATTCCTTACACTGTACTTGTGCACACCATGTATACACTGACAATTTGAATAATTATTATTATTATATTTATTATTCTCTACAAAGGTAGTTGCAACGTATTTCTGCCGGTGTTACGCTCAGGCTGATTCTGAAATGAGATGTGGTACTCCCCATCCAGCACTGTACACCATGCTGTCTGTCAGGGCCAAGGTCCTCTCGGTGGTAATGAACCCCCAGCCCTCACTGTGCTCCTCTCGGTCTGCTCTCAGAGACCCCAACCCCAAGGTGGAGCAGCTGTACCGCCACAGCCAGACTGGCGACCACTTCCTCCGCGTCCAGAACTTCTCCATTCTGAACCGGCACCTCAGGGCCTACTACCAGGTACACACACGCCGTATGCATGCTCAGCAAGATTTACCGTGCCGCGTTAAATCTTTAAGGAGGGATTTTTAAAGGACTTTACAGTTGACAGTTTTACATTTGTCCAACATAAAAGGTTGTGTAGGTGAGATCTATGAGTTGTCCTTTGTTATAAATGGCATAGCTGTCCATCAGCTATGAGTGAAATGTGAGAATATCAGTTTGAACCAACCAGGGAAGAGACGCCCTGGCTGGTGCTTATCCACGTTCCTCTAGGGCTCTTCTCTATATTCTTTATTCTCTCTCTCTCTCTCTCTCTCTCTCTCTCTCTCTCTCTCTCTCTCTCTCTCTCTCTCTCTCTCTCTCTCTCTCTCTCTCTCTCTCTCTCTCTCTCTCTCTCTCTCTCTCTCTCTCTCTCTCTCTCTCTCTCTCTCTCTCTCTCTCTCTCTCTCTCTCTCTCTCCAATCTTAACCGCAGCAGCTTCAACTGTTCAGAGGCGCCGTTATGATTGGTCCTCCCAGCTATGCAAAAGGATGACAATCAACAAATATACGTCTGTGCTATTAAGTGAAATGAGCTTTGGCATTGGGCTTAGTGTCTCTCTGACAAGCTAATTCCATCTCACCAGAGGATGGCTCCAGTGTGATTAAACTACTTTAATCACCTTCTCTCTGTGGTGGGGTCGTTCCATTCAATTGCTCACCGGGGGGGGGCAATCAGGGCGGCTCTGTCTGGCCTGGCCGTCCTGGTTTGAGATTCACCTCATCTGGTTGACATACTTAAACCTGCACTATGCACTAGGTTTTCTACTGCAGCTATTGACTACATAAAAAAATATGGATATGAATCGTTTTTATTTGCATTGGTTACCTACAGCTTCGAGGACCCTGTGAAAAGTAACAGAGTAAAACCAGTACCTCGGTCCACTACTAACTGTAGCTCCAACCTCAGCCACTAGAGGCTGCTAATGGACAAAACAACGCAACATAGTGCAGGTTTAATCTCCTTTATTTTGAATGTCTACTGTTTAATTACATAAGGACACGCATACAGTAGGTCCCAACCTCTTACTTGTCTGATGAACCTTCTTGGTTCTCTTCTGTCCGTACAAATGCCGGGTCATTATACTGGGTAGTGTTACAGTGTGTGTGTACAGTGGGGAGGGGGGGGGGGGGGGTATGACCTGCTATGGTTACGCTCAAATGTCACAAAGCATTGTGGGTCTGTTATGGTGTAATAGCACAAAGAAGAGTGAAAGCAGCGATGAGAGGCTGGCAAATTAAATCAGACAGTGGGAGGGGGCGAGATAGAGAGAGATA
>CM051001.1:5552284-5558271 GCA_027704905.1 Muraenolepis orangiensis | reverse complement strand
AGGAGAGGGGAGAGACAGAAGGAGAGAGAGGAGAGAGACCGCGAGAGAGAGAGAGATGAGAGAGAGGAGAGGCCGGGTGTGTGGGGGCGGTTGGGGGGGGGTGTGGAGCGGGGGGCGGACGGGAGATGATGAATCAGAGAAGCCGGGAGAGTCCTCTGAGGGGAAAGGAGATTGTGCATAGTGAGGAGGAGGAGTATTTGGGAGAGGATACCTGAAGAGAATTAAGAGTTATAAGGAAGAGAGGTAGAGCGCGGATATAGAGGTGGAAGAGAGAAGGAGATCTAATGAGATATGAGATGAGGGCGTGAGAGACATATGAGAAGAGACGGGATGAACTGAGAGGAGAGAAGGGGCAGACGAGAGAGATAGATAGAGAGTAGAGAAGAGAGGGAGAGAACAAAGGTTTGAGATTAACTCTAGAGATATGGGAAGGAACTGAGAGACCAGAGGTGGGGATGAGGAGGAGATACGATGAAGTTTCCATATAGGAGGAGATGCAGAGGAGATGAGATCTCTTGAGTAAGTATCGAAACGGTTGGAGAGGTAAGGGGGTAATTGGAGAGAATGAGACTAGTTGAGAGAAGAGGGAGAGCATATAGAGGAAATAGATGGAGAGGGGGGCAGACGAGGAGATGAGGTGAAATTACTGAGATGGGAGAAAGGAGGGCAGTGCAAGGTGTTAGAGCTCGCGAGAGGCGTCGATAGGAAGAGGAGAATAAGAAAAGAGATACAAATGATGGGAGAAGAATGTTGAGAGGAAGAGGACTTGGAGAGAAGAGACGAAAGAGAGGAGTGGGAGCTGGGAGAGACGAGATTCAGCGTACTAGTGGAGGAGAGTAGAGATTCAGGATCGCTGAGAGAGATGGAAGATATTGTCTGTTTATGAGCCAGAGTGGGTCTGAGAAGGCAGCACTGGATGAGAAGAGAGAGAGATTAGCGGGGATGAGAGGAGGAGTGTTCGGGGATGTGAAGGAAGAGACTTTAGATGGAAGATGAGGAGAGATGAAAACTTTGAGGAGAGGAGAGAGAATAGATGGGAGGGGAGTGACGCACTCCTGAACGAGAATAAGGGATGAGTGCTGAGAGTAGAAAGAGATAGGAAGAGCGAGGAAGGGAGTGGCTCCAGAGCGAGGGACTGTTGGGGCCGGGAAGGGAAGAGAGACGAGATGATGAGAATGCCGATAGATACATGATAGAGAGAAGAGAGATGATCGATTGAGCTGGATGAGAGGGAGGTGCCGAGCGAAGAAGGAAACGTGGGATTGAGAGAAAGGGGGTTCGAGACGGGTAGAGAGAGTGAGAGATAGAGCGGGAAACACTGAGACGGACTGAGAAAAGGGGGTAGGAAGAGAGAATGGATAGTGGGGAAGAGGGATTGGAGCGAGGTTTAGCGAATAGAGAGGGACGGGAGAGAGAGCATGTCGAGACAATGAGACGAATGCAGAGGGGACAAGAAGAGATGAGAGAGAAGATGAAGAACAAGAGATCCCGAAAGAACAAGGGAGAGGACTGAAGAGATGAGGAGAGATGATGTTGACAGAGGTCTGAGAATGGGATTAGATGAGACATGGGAGCGAGTAGTCTAGAGACTCGAACGAGCGAAACGAGGGAGGGAGAAGGAGAGATTGGAGTAAGTCATGAGAGACGGAACAGACGTGAGGAGACCTGAGCCCAGGAGAGGGATGAGAGTGAGGAGTGGTAGAGAATAGGTTAGAGGCAGAGAGAGCGAGTAACCCGACGAACGTGATGTTTGAACTTCAGAGTGGAGACTTGAGGAAGAAGAGAGAGCCGCGAGGAGGAGGAGACTGGATCGCTGAGACTCAAAGAGATAGAGTGAATGAGGATTCCCAATAGTGAGGTTATTGAGTAAAGAGAATTGTGAGAAGGGGAGAAGACTAAGGAGACAGTAATCGAGGAGGAGAAGCAAGACGAGCCTTGGAAGAGATTGAGGGGAGTGAGAGTTGATCGAGATTGAGAGAATTATGAATGAAGGAGAGACGGAGATGATGAATAAGGGAGAAGGGAGATCGATTCTGGACGAGGGAGGACGGAGAACATAACGAGACAGATGAGGTGGAGACCCGGAGAGGAGGTAAGAGCGGGAAGTGGTTAGTGCGGGTTCGCGTACTCTTCATCTTTTTTGCGCGAGGACTCATTTTTGAGATAGCCCAAGGTGACGAGATGAGAAACGGAGACGGCGATGGGAGGGAGATGGAGAGTGAGAGTAGGAGCGCGGACGAGGAAGTATGAGAGTGATGAGAGGAAGAAATAGGAGAAGAAGGAGAATATATATTTAACAAAGACCCATCTAAGAGATGAGTGACGGATGGGACAATTTGCTAGCTGAGGAGTAGTTCAATTGGAGAAGATGATCTTCGAGAGAGTAGCTGTGAGATATGGAGGGAAGAGAGCGAGTTTCGAGCTAAGAGCATCCAAGAAGAGAGAGATGGGAGAGACAGATGTCATAGGTAAAAAGAAAGAGATTCCGAAGGAGAAGAGTGCACGATGAGACCGGACGAGAGGGGATGAGTGGGGGGGTGGTAGGAGGAACGTAGGTAGAGTGAAGAGAAGGGGAAGAAGAAGTGGAGATAGAGGGGAGAAGAGAATGAGGCGGCGACTAGAATTGTTAGACGAGCGGAGGAGAAGGATGTGTATGATTGACGGACATTACAAGAATGAGAGGACTTGAATGGGAGATTATAGAGAAGATTCAGAGTGAGAACTGAGGATTAGGATGAGAGAAGCTGTAGAGAAAAGGAGACCTGAAGATGAAGATAGGGTCTCGCTGAAGAGAGATCACGAGAGAGAATAGAGAGACGACGAGACGAAGAGAGAGCACAGGGTCACTGAGTGAGAATGAGAGAGGCGAGAGAAATAGAAGGGTGAGCCTTCGTAGGAGAGTTGAGAGGAGGGAGGCGAAAGATAGGAAGAGACTACCTTGAGGGAATGAGAGAGAGAAGGGAGGAAGGGAGACGAAATGGCAACTAGAGAGAGAGAGAGGGGGTGGGGGGTCAGAAAAAGAAGTAGACGAGTACCTTGACTCGTAGTGGGGGAGAGAGGGTTCCACGATGAGAGGGTCCCGACAGAGAGAACCTTCAGAGAGTTGGAGATGTGGAGAGACTCACGACTCTTAAATGGTGAAGAGGCTATTATTGCAGACCGAGATTAAGAGGAGGAGAGAAGCCGGAGAGAGAGACAATAGAGCTGAATCGAGAGAGGGAGAGAGAGGAAGCTAGAGAGATGTAGAGAGGGAGAGGGATAGGGAGAAATAGAGTCAGAGAGAGGAGAGGAGGACTGATAGGAGAGAAGAGGGAAGATAGGATGAGAGGGGGGAGGGGGGGATAGTGGGACAAGAGAGACGAGAGAACGAGTTCCGCAGGGAGGCTTGAGAAAGGAGGAGAGCGAGGAGACACGCGGTGAGGAAGGGATTTGAGAAGAGCGATCGGAGGAGGAGATAGATACTAATAGAGATAGCGAGAGAGCTCCCGAGAGAGGTGAAGAAGCAGAGGGGTGAGAGTCCGAGACCAGGACGTGAGAGATTAGAGCGAGGGGAGAGGAAGGGTAGGAGTTCATCTTGAGACCGACTAATTCCTAAATTTGAGACGAGATAGGAGCGGGAGACTGAGAGGTCTGGATCGGCATGAGAATACGAGAGAAGAGGAGACGGCTCCAAGATACGGAGAAATGGAAAGAGATAGAGAGAGTGAGAGAGTGAGTTGGATACGAGAAGGGGATGGCACGAGATACCCGAGCGACTGATAATTACCCGCGAGGGAAGAGATTCTAAGAAGCAAGGGAGTCATGGGAGACAGAGGTGTAAAGGATACCGGAGAGTGTGAAAGATGAATCGAGAGGGATGCACCGACGAGAGAAGGAGAGAGTTAAGCTGGAGATGAGAGGGGGGAAGATGAAGTTGTGAGAGCGGGGGGTCTCGGGTGAAGAAGACTAGAGTGGCGCCGAAGATAGACCCAAGGGAGAGAGGTGAGAGAGAAAGGAGATCCAGTGGTTGAGGAGATTAAGACGCCTTGGAGAGAGATAGTAGGGTGGAGAGTCCCCGAGATCCACGAGAGTCGAGGAGGTTGAAATGCGTGCTGAGAATGGAATATCATTTTTGAGATTGATGGAGTGAGAGAGAGAAGGGAAAGATGGAGAAGAGTGGGCGGAAAGGGAGAAGAAGTGAGGAGATGTGCTGACGAGCGAGATGAGCCCGGAATGCGGAGGAGAGAAGGAAAATGTCTTCGGGCGGGAGAATGAGATGGAGAGAAGGGAGTACGAGAGAGTTCCTGAGAGAGACGCTTTTGGGAAAGAGGGTCACACATAGGAGGAGGGAGGACTTCGATGACTAGAGACGAAGAGGAATGAGCGGTTTGAGGGAGAGGATGAGAACGCTGAGATGCTGAATTGGAGAGATCGAGACGGGGTGAGGGGTACGAGACATTTCGGAGAAGTGATGGGAGATGGAGAGAAGGGAGAGGAGAGATACTCGATAAAAGGAAGGACAGAGTCAGATACTGAGAAAAGAGACACGAGTTTCCAGGAGATGAGGCAGGGGAGAATGGAGACCAGACAAAGACGTCGCGAGAGGCGGAGAGGGACTGACTCACGTGAGAAAAGATGAAAAGGTGGGGGGGAAAAAGAATGGAGACTATAAGCGCGGAGAAGAGAGGAGGGAAGATCTGATGTAGAGGGAGCGTATGAAGATCAGTTGATGCCCCATGAGAATTACTATGGTGAGAAAGAGGGAGGAGAAGTTCGGTATAGGGAGAGCCGAAGACAGAGAGTTCTGAGAAAGAGAGTATTACAAAAGAGAGAGAACAGTGAGTTGCTTGATGAAGGAGATAGATGGAAGGGGAGACAAACACAGGAGAGAAGAAGAAATAAGAGAGAATGAGGCGAAGAGCAGACAGAGATGAGCAGAGTAGTGGACGAGAAGAGATGAGGGGAGTCGACGCGGGAGAAAGGCAGATGAACAGGCGAGTTGGGTTTGAGCCCTAGGGATTAGAGAGAGATGGAGAGTATAGGAAAAAAAAGAGAAGACAAGAAATAATAGGAGATTACCCGAAGAGGGAATGAAAAATTGAAAGGGATCGAGAATAGGGGGAAGACAGGAGAATATGAGAGAGAAGAAGAGAGAAAGGACTGTGGGAGAGGCAGATTAGAATGGAAGAGGAACGCGAAAGGCGAGAGGAGAAAGTTGAGAGTATAATAAGAGAGGATGAGCAGGAGAGAGGTAGCAGAGAGGAAGACCTTAGTGAAAGAAGAGGAGAGGAGGCAGGAGAATGGGCGGGGGGGGGGGGGGGGGGCGGCCAAGAGCACATGAGACCGTGGGGACAGGGAGAGGATTATCGATCGGGAGGAGAAGCCGAGGGAGAGGGATACTAGATCGCTAGAGCTGGCACGAGCTGTTCTGACCGTTAGAGGGGGAGTTTCGATAGACAGACGGGATGAGGGTGAGGGCTTGAGTGAGATGAGATGGAAGTAGAGTAACCCTGCGACTCAGAGTGGAGACCGAAGTCCAGTTAAGGAAGGAGGTGAAGAGAAGGTGAGTGATGAGGAAAACGCATTCGAAGACAGTAGATGAAGTAAGTCGAGAGAGGGCGGTTGAGTTAGACGAGAGACGTAGACTAACGATGACGTCCGAGACGAGAAGAGCGCATGCGGTGGACGAAGAGAGGAAGATAATAGGATAATACATCACTGAACCCGATAGAATAGAGGAAAGGATTCAGATCAGAGATAGATTAGAAGTAGCTGAGAGGACTATGATAGAAGAGAGAGCGAGAGAGAGAGAGAAGAGATCGAGAAGGTATTCCGAGGAGAGAGACGAGCAGAGGACGGAGTGAAGAGGAGAGGGAGAGAGAAGATGAGGAGAGAGAAGCGAGGATGAGAGAGGAGGAGGAAGAGGAGGAGAGGAAGATGGGGGGGGGCCGCAGTCAGAGAGAGGTGGGCAGGAGAGGAGAGGACCAGAGCAGCGGACAGAGAGATGA
>CM051001.1:5539784-5547284 GCA_027704905.1 Muraenolepis orangiensis | reverse complement strand
AAAAAACAGCAACAATGAAAAAGCCGCTCGGTATTTAAACTGTCTTCCATCGCGGTGTCCAGCAGCTCATCCCTCCACCAGCAATGAATCACCTCATTAGACCTCTATCTCTTGGATGTATGGATATCGAATAGATAGTATAGATAGTATAGATAGTGATATCACTAACATACAGACAGGTTCTTATATCCTTCATTGTTCTCAATGAGGATAACGAGTGTAGAGATCCATACAATCCAATTCAGACCCTTTGCTGGGAAACATATGAAATATTCAAACTAATATATATACATATATATATATATCATGCATGATCACAATGTCTTAAAGTGCGATATGTGTGAATATTTGAAGGTTACTTTAGAGAGTGCTTCAGAGTCTCCAGATGACAATGTGGAGACTGACTGCTCTCAAATCAGCCCTTTAAAACAGGGCTATTATGACAACGGCGGCTCACGACAGCACCCACTGCTCTGACGCTCTGCTGCTTTCCCCCTGGCTCCCTGGAGCTGTGGGTGAACGACGCGTGCTGATCCACAGTTGATGTCTCCTCTGCGTCCTCTAGGAAGACCTTCAGCAGCTCATACTGATGCCACTCCCTAACATCGCCATTCTGGGCCAGGATCCTTTAACAGGTACCATATTCACACACACCCCCTCTCCCTCCCACCACCACCTCCACCACCACCACCCCCCTCCCTCCACCACCACCACCACCACCACCCCCACCACCTCCACCACCCCCCACCCCACCCCCACCCCCACCCCACCCCCCACCCACCCCACCCCCCCCACCCCCACCCCACCCCCCCACCCCCCCCCCCCCCCCACCACCCCACCCCACCCCCCCACCCCCCCCCCCCCCACCCCACCCCCCACCCCACCCCCCCCCCCACCACCACCACCCCACCCCCCCCCCCCCCACCCCACCACCCCCACCCCCCCCCCCCCCACCACCCCCCACCACCCACCACCCCCCCCCACCCCCCACCCCCCACCACCACCCCCACCCCCACCCCACCCCCCCACCACCCCCCCACCACCCCCCACCCCCCCCCCCACCACCACCACCCCCACCACCCCCCCACCCCCACCCCCACCCCACCACCCCACCCCCCCCCCCCCACCACCACCACCCCACCCCACCCCCACCACCCCACCCCACCCCCCACCCACACCACCTCCCACCCCCCCCACCACCACCCCACCACCACCACCCCCCCTCCCACCACCACCACCTCCACCACCACCACCACCACCACCTCCCCCCTCCCACCACCACCCACCACCACCACCACCACCACACCACCACCCCCCCCTCCCACCACCTCCACCACCACCACCCCCCCCCCTCCACCACCCCACCACCACCTCCCACCACCTCCACCACCACCTCCACCAACCACCCCCACCCCCCCCCCCCACCACCCCCCACCCACCACCACCACCACCACCACCACCTCCACCACCCCCCCCTCCCACCACCCACACCTCCACCACCCACCCACCACCTCCCCCCCCCCACCACCCACCACCACCCCCACCTCCACCAACCACCACCCACCACCACCACCACCCCCACCACCTCCCCCCTCCCACCACCCACACCTCCACCACCCACCACCACCTCCCCCCTCCCACCACCCACCACCACCACCACCTCCACCACCACCACCCACCACCACCTCCACCACACCACCTCCCACACCACCACCACCACAACATCAACCACCACCTCCCCTCCCACCACCACCACCTCCACCACCACCACCACCACCACCTCCCCCCTCCCACCACCACCACCACCACCACAACATCAACCACCACCTCCCCCCTCCCACCACCTCCACCACCACCACCCCCTTCCCTCCACCACCTCGACCACCACCTCCCACCACCTCCACCACCACCTCCACCAACCACCACCACCTCCCCCCTCCCACCACCCACCACCCACCACCACCACCACCACCACCACCTCCACCACCTCCCCCCTCCCACCACCCACACCTCCACCACCCACCACCACCTCCCCCTCCCACCACCCACCACCACCACCACCTCCACCAACCACCACCACCTCCCCCCTCCCACCACCCACCCCCACCCCCACCACCACCACCGCCCCCACCACCGCCCCACCACCGCCACCACCACCGCCACCTTCACATTATCCCCGCATGCAGAGCTGCCAACGGCGGTGGCAAACTCACAGGTGTCAGAAAGTAGAAGTAAAGGTAGTGCCACGTGTTCTTCTTCCTGGCTCCGGTTCCAGGCATTAGTTGCACCTCTCTGGGTTGTTGCTAATTAGCTCTCACAGATGGCTGGCTGGGAAGATGGAGACGCTCCACCTTCTAAATGCGGAAGCCTCCGGGTGACTTCTTAAGACGGGGAGGGAGGGAGGGAGGGAGGGAGGCGGAGGCGGCGGGGTGGGTGGTTACCCGAGGATGAGGATGAGCGGGGGGGGGGAGGAAGATGGCAGGACTGATGATGATGATGATGACGATGGTGATGATGAGAAGTTCTATCTACGTCCTCAGAAGCAGCCGTGGATGAACTGAGGAGATTGCTGCTGCTGCTTCTTGGATGCGCTGTGCAGGTTATGACTCATACGCACACACACACACTCACACTCACGCACACGCACGCACACACACACACACACACACACACACACACACACACACACACACGCTCTCACACACACACACACATGCATATGCATGCGCACACACACACGCTCACACACACACGCGCTCACACACACACACGCACACACATGCATACATACGCACACACATATGCATACATACACACACACACACACACTCACGCATATGCATGCACACGCACACACACACACACACACACACACACACACATACATATGCATACACACACAGGCAGATTTATTGTATACAACCAAATACATCTGCGTGCACACCCACACACACACACACACACACACACACAAAACCACATACACACCCACACACACACACACACACACATACACACACACTCCGGGGCAGACAATGCTGACTGCTCATCTTGTGTGTGTTTGCAGTGTGAGAATAAAGAGACGTTCATTCAGCAGATCCGGTCTCTGGACATCCAGACCCAGGCAGCTATCGCCCGCTGTATTCAAGAGGTACGCTCTACACAGATAGTTACATCAAGACCTCCCCGCACACACACACACACACACACACACATACACACACACACACACACACACACACACACACACACACACACACACACACACACACACACACACACACACACACACACAACCACACACACACACACACACACACACACACACACACACACACACACACACACTCTAACACATACACACATACACACATACACACATACACACATATACACATACACACATACACACATACACACACACACACACAATATAATAGGCCTTTAACCACCGCCCTCCCCTCGGTGAGCCATTGTCCAGCAGTCCCAAGTCTGATTATAGACCTTTCAGTCGGATCCGAGTTTAGTCCAGAAGCGCTGAGCTGTCTTCAAAGTGGGCCTGGGGGGTGGGGGGGGTAGGGGGGTAGGGGGGAATAGAGCGGTTATAGATTGAGAAGAATGAAGCCTGTGGGCAGTCAAGGTGATTCTCAGATGTTTTGTCTCCCCCCCCCCTCCCCCACTGAGCTGCGTCCACTAGATAAAATCTGTTGTTTTTTTTTTCTCTCTCCAAATTCGCTGAAGTCTGCTGAGTCACAGCAGAGCAGGAAACGCAGTTTGCTTCCTCCATTCATCCGAGGGTGGGAGGAAGGCAGAGGAGAGTGTGTGTTGTGTGAACACCACCTATGGGTTAACCGTCTCTCTCTCTCTCTCTCTCTCTCTCTCTCTCTCTTTCTCTTCATGTGTTTAACAGAACCCTCGGGTCAAGCTGTAAGAGCGTTCCAAGAACTTCAGTCCTTGTTGAAGTGCGTTCCCTTAATTGATTGCACAGCAGGGAGGGTTATTGTTTGGTTGGTTTATTGTTCCTTTTGCGAAAGTAAAATAATCCAAAAACGCACCGTACAATATGGCGGTGTTATAATGAGTAGTTATAGTAATAATCTAATTCCAGTATATACAAGTCGTATTGCCAATTTATCACGCTTGCCGCGGTCGAAAATCGCATAGCTACGTTTCCTTCCATTCCCTGAGTGTGATCTAATGAGCCCTAATGGAACAGGTGCTGACTCACCTGCTCTGGGGAAGGGGGCGTGTCTTGGTGCACCTCCATATGGCTTCGGTAACAAGCAACACTTAACAAACTAAAAAGTATGCATTTAGCACCTTATGCTCAATGACCATTAAATATTGAATTTATGAATAATAACAGATTCCGGCTCCAACACACGCATTGGTGTGCTGGCCAATGTGTTGTTGGGCGATGAACTCGCGGGGACCATGTGACTGACACCTGCGTTGCCGCCAAAGTCAACCTTTCTTTGGACAAACTTGCAAACCAAGAGGATTCTGTTTCCTGTCTTCGATTTGGGCGGCGGGATAGCTCAGTCGGTTGGGACTTGGGGAACTTGGGAACCGGAAGGTCGCCGGTTAAAGTCCCCGGTTCAAGTCCCCACTGCCAAGGTGCCCTTGAGCAAGGCACCAGACCCCCTACACTGCTCCCCGGGGGGCAGCTGTATATCCAAAAGCCGCCAACTGCTCGTAATACTAGGATGGGTTCAATGCAGAGAAACTAGTTTCACATGTAGGTGACCAATAAAGAGGATTCAATCCTCCAGATTTAGATTTAATAAAAGTAAATACATGTCAAAAGCGTCCCCATGTCAAAAGCGTCACACACACACGAGAGACACACACACACACACGAGAGACACACACACACAAGAGACACACACACACACGAGAGACACACACACGAGAGACACACACACACACACACAAGACACACACACACGAGAGACACACACACACGAGAGACACACACACACACACACAAGAGACACACACACACGAGAGACACACACACACGAGAGACACACACACACACACGAGACACACACACACACACGAGAGACACACACAAGAGACACACACACACGAGACACACACACACGAGAGACACACACACACGAGAGACACACACACACACACACACACACACGAGACACACACACACAAGAGACACACACACACACACACACGAGAGACACACACACACAAGAGACACACACACACGAGACACACACACACACACGAGAGACACACACACACACACACAAGACACACACACACACGAGAGACACACACACACACACACACGAGACACACACACACACGAGAGACACACACACACATGAGAGACACACATACACACACCGCCTGGGAGTCCTTCTGCTCTGTTGTTGCGGGACTTTTCTATCACCCAGAAACACGAGGCGTGGAACCCCGTCCGCTCGGTGCGGTTCATTAGTATTCTGCAGGAGTACGATTCCCCCTGCCCCTGCATGCCCTGCCTGATCCTCTCTACATTATACTGCAGTGTTGCATGGGAGGGCCATTCTGGGGCCCCCTATCCCCCACCCAGATATCAATCTTACGACGGAGATCTAAGGTTCCTCTTCCCGTGAGCACGGTCTTGTATCGTATCGCTGTTGTTCTTTTGTTGTTCTGTTTTTCGTGGTGTTTTGTTGCACTCCCATTTGCAATTTGCATTTTGCATGAGCTGCAAAAGTTGCACATTTGGATCATAGTCATCTTTTGTGTACGGTTTGCCAGCATTGGCAACACGCTAAAACATTAAGATCAGGGAACGTACGCGCAAGTGTTAGCTGGTATCAACACGGCGCTATGGTGCCATCAAATATATTCTTGACACTTTTTTTTCCCGATGATGATGGGGAGTACACACATGTATATACTTGAATTATGAATATTGGACTTGGCCTCGGGAACCAGAAGGACGCCGGTTCAAGTCCCCGAAAAACATTCTGGGCGCACTGCCGAACTTGCCCTTGGAGCAAGGCACCAGACCCCTAACACTGCTCCCCGGGGGGCAGCTGTATGTACAGTAGCTGCCCCACTGCTCCTCATACTAGGATGGGTTGAATGCAGAGAATCTCCGATCTACGAGGTCACGGCTCTCCTCCGTCCTGAGGAACAAACTCCCCACGGAGGTCAGGACTGCAGAGTCGCTGCCCATCTTCTAACTCTTCACTTCAGGAAACACTACCAGGATCCTTCCTCCTAGCACAGCCTCTTATCACTTTTTACTAGTGTCTTACTAAGGAGATTGTTTGCTTGTTAGTTAGTTGGATATTGTCCAACTTATTGTACTTTTACCTGCAATTATTGTACTTTTACCTGAGCACTGGTTCAGTTCTTGGAGACTTGTTAGGAACAGTTGTTAATGGTAAAAGCGACAAAAGCGTCTGCTAAATGACTTTAGTGTAATTTATTGTAATGAGAAATAAATGTCACTGTGTGTGTGTGTGCACATGTATGTGACCAATAAAGAGATGATGACGATGATGATGACGATGATGATGATGAGGATGATGATGACGATGATGATGACGAGGATAATGACGATGATGATGATGGTGATGATGATGATGACGAGGATAATGACGATGATGATGACGACGATGATGATGATGATGACGATGATGGTGATGACGATGATGATGATGATGACGATGATGATGATGGTGATGATGATGATGACGATGATGACGAGGATAATGATGATGATGATGATGATGAGGATGATGATGGTGATGATGATGATGGTGATGATGATGGTGATGATGATGATGATGACGATGATGATGATGATGATGATGATGACGATGTATCTCTGACCTGTGTTGCCGTGCAGGTCACTCAGGACCCTCGGGTGGTGCTTCCCCTCCAGTGGGAGGAGCTTAGAGGCCTGGGGGGGGAGGCGGAGCTAGAGCTGGCTTTCAGCTCCATGGCTAAACAAATCCAGGGCCTGCTGGCCCAGAGAGACACACACCTGGAGGTAGTGTCACGCACGCACGCACATACACACACACACACACATACACACATGCACACACACGCATGCACGCACATACACACACGCACACACGCAAGCATGCACACACATACACACACACGCACGCACACATACACACACGCACACACACACGAATGCACGCACATACACACACGCACACACGCACTTACGCACGCACGCACTTACGCACGCACGCACGCACATACACACACACACACATACACACACACACACACACACGCACTTACGTACACACACACGCACGCACGCACTTATGCACACACGCATGCATGCACGTACACACACGCACACACGCAAGCATGCACACACATACACACGCACGCACATACACACACACGCACGCACATACACACACGCACAAATGCACACATGCACGCACGCACGTGCACACACACACACATCGTCATCGTGTAATTAAATCTATAATTATATAAAATTGCGTGCCT
>CM051001.1:5527284-5534784 GCA_027704905.1 Muraenolepis orangiensis | reverse complement strand
CACAGATTCTGTGAGTCAGTGCAGTCAAGGCGTGGTCACTTGATCCACGGTTCAACGCTGGCTTCTGGAGAATCAGTTCCACGCCACAGGGCCGTGAGGTCAGGTGCTTGGCCCCGCCCCCTTCAGGCGTGGAACCATATGTTAGTAACAAGACTGGCATGGTCCTATGACTATGAACTGTTACAAGATGAACAGTAACAACAGTAACAAGACTGACCGGATTCACTGATATTTAGCTCCCCAGCTAGCGGCATAATAGCATGGCTAATAAGCCGAGCTACGCAGGGTGTGAAGCAAGTGAGTCATGATTGACGTGATGTGTCACAATCACATCACAGAGTTTATATTGGTCCAAGAGCTAACATGGTTGGGGCTAATGAACACAATAGGCTTGTTTGATTGGTGCAAATGCTCCTCGTCTGTAGATATGCATTTTTCTTTTTAACGATACAGCGCAATTTTATAATTTACAGCTAATTATTTCATGGACCCCAGGCTTGTTAGTTATCCCTGCCTCACACAACCAAAACAAATGAACACATCGACATGATGCCAGAAAGGCTTTTCTCTCGCACTAATTACAGCTAACGACGTCTAGAGCTACAGACTTTACTACCTGACTGCTCGTTGCATTACTATTTTATATTCTGTATCATAAAGTAGTAAGGCACTCCTGGTGTACTGTATGTTCCCCATGTGCTGCTGGTGCCTGAGCTAGCCATGTGGTTTACTGTGATGATGATAATAATACACGGACAATCTAAATACAAATGTAAAAAAAAAAAGTTTTTATCCATACATTGAAACTTACGTTTGGTATGGTGACACCATCGTACCGTGAGTTTGGTGAACCGCTTCACCCCTAATCTCCATATATCTATATATCTATATAGATATAGATATATAGATATATAGATTTAGACATATGTACATATATATATTCATATACACTAGCTTACACACACACACACACACACACACACACACACACACACACACACACACACACACACACACACACACACACACACACACACACCACACACACACACACACACACAAAGTCACAAGTAGAGACAGGCTGACGTGTGTCACACTGAAACCCTCCTCACGACCATGACACATTCCACCACAGAGTCGACCACTTCCTCTGACAACATCACTATGGTTACTGTTCAACTTCATGGTAAAGATGGGGGGGGGGGAGCACAGAGTTGACAAGCTCCTATAGGAGAGGAGGAGGAGGAGGAGGAGGAGGAGGAGGGGATGATTGTGGGAACTAGTAGTGTGGAATGACAAGGAAACCGGCAGCCCTCAGCCGCCTCATTTCCACCGTGAGTGTGAAAGATGGTTTGGTTTATTTGTGCTTCTCCCAACACGGATGCCATCTCTTTATTAGCGGCGTTGCTATTCCCAGCCACTACATTGTGTCTTTCACTGCAACCGCCGTCCCCTGTGGACTCAGCCCTCCCGTCAAGTACTGTAGACTGTGGGCCTGGATAGAGCACTTCAATGAAATGTGGTTATTTCCCTAGTTACACTGGGGCAGCACTACAGTGACTGTTATTGCTCCCGGTTCTCATGACGGCAATGGAAACGCACGCAACTCTGTCGAAATCACGTTATATACGTTATTATGTTGTTAATACACAAGTACACAACAGCCAAGCTTTTGGAACCTTACAGCATGTAGAAAGCATGGAGTCGGAAGCCAGGTTGATTTCCCTTCCCTCGTCCTTAGGACGTCTCTTCATGTGTTCTGCTGCTGAGTTCCCGGAGATCAGGGAGCTTTTGGTTTCCTGCTAATCCGTCCTGGCCTTGTTTGCACTGCACTGGCAGCGCAGCCAGCAGCGTCGCTACCAGCCCTGTGCTTGTGGATTGATGTGCTCTACGAGGCCAATGCAGACAGGGCCCGTGGCGACAAAGTCATATAAATGAATACGGAAGGGTTCTGTAGACGGTGGGATGAGACATTAAAGTGATCATATACGTGTGTGTGTGTGTGTGTGTGCATGTGTGTGTGTGTTTCTTGTGTGTGTGTGTGTGTGTGTGTGTGTGTGTGTGTGTGTGTTTCTTGTGTGTGTGTGTGTGTGTGTGTGTGTGTATGTTTCTTGTGTGTGTATGTGTGTGTGTATATGTGTGTGTGTGTGTGTGTGTGTGTGCATGCCTGTGTGTGTGTGTGCGTGTGGCACTGCGCCCCCTACAGGAGCAGCAGCAGCTGTGCGGGGCGCTGCAGGAGACCAAGGCCCTGCTGGAGGAGCAGCTGAAGGATGCCCGGGCACGTTGCTCGGGGCTCAGGGAGCTGCAGCGGGACAACCTACTGCTGCGGCAAAGCATCCTCGACCTGGGGGCGGTGGGTGGAGGAGTGCCTCGTGGGTGCGTGCGTGCGTGCGTGCGTGCGCGCGTGCGTGCGTGTGTGCGTGTGTGTGTGTGTGTGTGTGCGTGTGTGTGTGTGCGTTACAGTTGTATTCCTGTGTTTTAATGTTTTAATTTAACAGTCTTTCCATTAATGCCAAACCGTACCGGGTCCTTGAATACATGCAGAGGGGGGGTGGGAGGGGGTGTGAGGGGGGTGGGGGGGGGGGGGGGAAGGTAAGTAATTGTTGAAAATGAGATAGCAGCGGGTACCATTTGGCATGGCAGGCTGCTCACCTACCAGGCCAACGATGGGCTGGTCTTGGCCGCTCATCAGAAGCTCTGTGCCTCTGTCTCTCGTGTTGGCGTCCTCACACACACACACACACACACACACACACACACACACACACACACACACACACACACACACACACACACACACACACACACACAACATAACAATAGCAGCAGCCAATGGTTCCGCCTCGCAATGTGTGTGTGAGAGGGTTTTTTTTTGTGTTGTTGGTCTAAAATCGGTGCGAATTTAGGGCTGGCTTGATCCTGTTGTGTGTGTGTGTGTGTGTGTGTGTGTGTGTGTGTGTGTGTGTGTGTGTGTGTGTGTGTGTGTGTGTGTGTGTGTGTGTGTGTGTGTGTGTGTGTGTGTGTGTGTGTGTGTGTGTGTGTGTGTGTGTGTGTGTGTGTGTGTGTGTGTGCGCCTGCGTGAGTGTGTGCCTGCATGCGTGCATATGTGTGAGCTTAATTGTGTGTGGGTGTGTGTGCGTGCGTTGTGAGTATAATTGGGTGTGTGTGTGTATGTATGTGTGTCTGTGTCTGTGTGTTTCTGTGTGTGTGCATGTGTGTGTGTTTATGTGTGTGTGTGCATGCGTGAGCCTGTGTGTGTGAGTATAATTGTGTGTGTGTGTGTTTATGTATGTGTGTATCTGTGTGCGTGTGTGTGTGTGTGCGTGTGTGGGTGTGTGCGCGTGTGTAGGACCGGGACACAGAGAGGCAGAGGGTGGACGAGCTCCTGGAAATGAACATGAACCTGGAGGCAGAGCTTAAGCACAGCAGTCTCGCCCGCCGCCATCGCCTCACATCGGAAGAGGAGTCGGACGAGGAGGCGCGCGATGCCATTGGTCAGCGCACGCCTCCTCCTCCGTTTATTCCAGCACAGCTAAAGACAAAAAACACAAGGAAATCAATCTTTGTTTTTTTCCCTTTTCCTTTTGACTTTGGCCCTGCCGTCTTCCTCCCGCCTCTCTCGTTCTTTCTGGTTCAGATCTGAAGCCTCTGAGCGTGGAGGTGGGTGAAGCCTCCACGCTGATGCTCCTCGGGGCGGAGCAGGAGAACGCAGAGCTGAGGAGGCGCCTGGAGGAGCTGCAAGAACAGCGAGAGGTCAGAGGAGGGGGCGAGGGGGGCGGGGCTCCCATGGGTGGAGGAGGAGGAGGAGGAGGCAGGGTCAGAAAGAATGAGTGGAGGTCAAGGGTCGGTCGGTCGGGGGCCAACGTAGCGCCGCGAATGTAAATTACATTTTTTTTAGCCGAGATCAATGTCCCCATGTCCAATCATTGATCTCCGTCTGGGAAATGTTCTGCACCAGCAGAGGGTTAGAATTAGTATGGGCCACGCCGGTTGGAATGGAGCTCCCGTTCGTTATAATACATTTTCAATCTTCACCGTCCTCCCACTAAATCTAATTTATTGACCCCACCATTTTGTGGTTTTACAGCAAGACTCTACGATATGATAAACAGAGACATTTACATTTATACTGCGCTTTTCTAACCATGGCCACTCGCCATGGTTAGAAAAGCGCTTTGCATAACTGAAACAAGTATACACATTTATTGAGTTAAAATACCTGTTTATATTATATATATCTATATATATAGATATATATAAATATATATATTTATATTGTACATGCCCAGCCGAGGGCAACTCGAGTGAAGCTGCAGGTTGCTCAAGTGTACTGTCAGGGGTATTAGCCTAACCTCATGTTTCTGTTTTTACAAGGGACTGCACTGATGTGGAACCACTTATACGATATACTAAAGCACCTCTCTCTCTCTCTCTCTCTCTCTCTCTCTCTCTCTCTCTCTCTCTCTCTCTCTCTCTCTCTCTCTCTCTCTCTCTCTCTCTCTCTCTCTCTCTCTCTCTCTCTCTCTCTCTCTCTCTCTAGGCTGAATCTCCCCTGGCAAAGGACGAGCTGGCTTCACTGGAGGCGGAGCATCAGTCCACCCTCAGGCAGGTGAGAGAGAGAGAGAGAGAGAGAGAGAGAGAGAGAGAGAGCTTGGCTTACAGCATGGCATGGCTGACACAAAACACAATTAGTATTGATGAACTGATTCGAATGTGAGGGGGCGGGACGATAATTCAATCTGATCTGAAGTCATTCATTGATATTCTGTCAGCACAGAGCCAGCATACATTGGTCATGAATCTGTTCAGTCTAAATTCATTATGAACATGTCCTGACGTGGATGTATTTTTGGGTATGGAGGGAGGGTAGGGATATGTTTCTGCTAATATCACACAAAATAAACATTATTATAACAGGACAGCAATCATTGTGTGTCGCAAATGACACAATTCAAGATATTGTATTTGATATATATATATATATATACTTTATTTTAGACTGAATATCTTTAATTAACAATATATTCCAATGTCATTCTTTCAAATATTGAAGTTCATAAAATCCTTGATTATGATGATGATGATAAAAGCTATTACATTGCTCAGTCCAATTTGGCAAATTATGAAGTATTCTAGAAGACCCCCGAGGCTTCAGAAACTCTACTTCCTCGGCACTTTCCAAAGGCCTCTGTCCGCGGTGAGCTGCCAGTTCCCTTTCTACTTTCCTTCTTGTGCACATTGCTGAGTGCATTGTCAGAAAGAGAAGACAGGTAACAGTCCAGAGGTGAAGTCTGGTCAATGTCAGGAGGAACCAACCAGACTGCCTATTTCACGGTGCCTTTAAAGGGCTGAGTCTAGCCCAACATCGCCTTCTTTCAGTTGAAAAAGTGTTGGTGATTATTATTTTCAACTAAAATGTGATGGGGTAATTATATTGGTTGCGCACACACTTGCTCCTATGGAACCCATGGTGTGTCAGTTTTTAATAAAACCTTTGCGACGGCTCTGATCTCTGATACTTTGAAACTCATTTGGGGAATGTTCTCCTGCGACAACAGAGGTTAACTTACTGACCCTTTAAGATCCACGCCGTCTTCCACACGTTTCTTGAAATGTCCCTCCTCCACAGCTTTGGAGCGCTGAGAGGAAAAACCAGGCACTCAGGCGCAGGCTGAGCACTCTGGCAGCCGAACCTGAGCCGGACCCTACGGAGGAGGCCGGGGAGGAGAAAGAGGAGGTGGGAGGAGGAGAAGAGGGGAGGGAGGAGAGAGGAAAAGAGAGAAGGGAGGAGAGAGGGGTGCCAGACTCGGAGTCTTCCAGAGGCAATGGGGAGGGAACAGCGAAAGGAAGGCCACAAGCAAAGGAGAAGGAGGAGGAGGAAAAGGAGGAGGACAGGGATGTGGGAGACCCCGGAAGCCGCAGGGAGGCGGGGGTCGGGGAAGAGGGACTCCACCTTCTCGACGGAGGCCGGGGAGAGGCCGGCAGTGATGAGGGGAAGTCAGCCAAAGACAGGGGGCAAGCAGAGGGTGGTCAGGGCCAAAGGGGTAAAGAGAGCCCAAGCAAGCTGGTCGGAGAGATAGGTGGCGGGGCAAGCACCCAAGACATCCACACCGCCGGAGCCAGCGTCCCTCACCTAGAGCCGCAGCACAGAGCGGAGGACGGAGAAGGAGAGACATCGCCGGACCCATCGGCACCCGACACGGAGCTGGTGATCAGGCTCCGGGAGGCCCGGGAGGAGGCTGACAGCCAGGCGCTGTTGGCCCAAGAGTTGCGCTCAAAGCTGGGCGAGCAGAGCAGGCGAGCCTGGGAGGCCGAGCAAAGACTGGTGCTTCTGGACATCGAGCTGCAGAGGCTGAGGAAGGCCGCCGAGGGCTTGGGAGAGGCCCGCCGACAGATAGAGGTATGGAGGTTTGTGTGTATGTGTGAGTGTGTGTGTGGGGGGGGGTTAATGGATCAATGAATAGATGGTTGGAGGAAGCGAGCGAGTAATAGCAGTGAAAGGATGGGGTAGGGAGAGACATTGGTCATCTTGGTCAGTTTGTGCTCGGTTAAAATTTGACAATACCAGCCATACACACGAGGCAAAAAGTCAACCGATTATTTTGTGACTCATCAAAAATTATCAAAAATGTGTACTGTGTGAGCGGTAGCGTTCCAACCAGGTTTTTAGAGACTACCTTGTTCAGTTAAGGTAATTGATTGACAGTAGCTACTCTAGTACACTCAAGTATATCCTAAGTAATAGGCCAATAAATAATGTTTAAGGCCCGGGCCGTGCATAAATGGTATGGACCCGTCGGTCGGGCTGTGTCAGCCGAGCTGAGTCGGTGATGGGCTGTTAAGGGGTCCTGAGGAGGCAGGGCCCATGAGCAGACCTTTACGCAGTTAATGAAGTGAGAGACGGATGAAGGATTGAGGAACAACAACCATTTTAGTGCAGCTATGATGAAAAGGCCATCGTAATGAACGGAGCGGGTTCCGTGCTTGGGGAAAGTGGTGAATCTGACAGGATGTACAGATTTACATGGAGGACTTCTGTAAAGATGTACAGAAGTCCTCCACCAGGCAGATGGCGGTAGAGGGATATATATATATATATATATATATATATATATATAGTTATAGTCTGACATTAAATTGACAATATATTCATATACAGGTATGTCATTCATTTAAATATTGAAGTTTAAAAAATCCTTGATTTTGATGATGATAAAAGCTATTATATTGCTCGGTCCAATTTGGCAAATTATGAAGTACTCTAGAAGATTCCAAGGCCTCTGTCCACAGTGAGGTGCCAGTTCCTTTTCTACTTTTCCCTTTTGTGCACATTACTGAGTGCAATGTCAGAGAGAGAATAGACCAGGAGGAATCCAGGATGGCGGAGGGGCAGATGCTCTCTCTCCATTGCCCACATGGCGTTTTCTCTGGGTCAGGTTCAGCAGACGGAGGCTCTGGCCATGGAGGAGGAGCTGTGCCGCTTGCGGAGCCACCAGGAGC
>CM051001.1:5517284-5522284 GCA_027704905.1 Muraenolepis orangiensis | reverse complement strand
CCTTCACACACAGATGAGCAATACTGGCGTTAAAAACACAGCTTACCGAAACGAGTACACAAGGACCGGTTTAGATTCGATTTTTGGGGAATTTCTTTAATCTCTAGTTGGAACGGCGGATTAGTGCGAGCGGTGTGTGTTTTCACCATCAGAGATGAGAGAAATTGAAGAGAAACTGCAGAGATTGAATAAATTCACACTCGCAACACGTCATCAAAAGGCCACGCCGCCCGTGTTACATGCTTCTGTAACTCTTGCTCTTGAGTCTGTGATTTATATGCACTTTTTGGATGAGAGAATAATTGATTCGTCCGTACAATAATCAATAGAATAATCACGTTAAAAAGTAATCGTTCAATAACGATAGACTTCCTCTTCGACCGCCTCTCCTTGTTGCCATGTTGTTGCCAAATGTTACCATGGTTACCAAACACAAACCCCCACCCCCCCCACACTCACACACACACACATGCACACACACACTCACAGACAAACACACACACACACACACACACACACACACACACTCACACACTCACACACACACACACACACACACACACACACACACACACACACACACACACACACACACACACACACACACACACACACACACACAAGCACCCACTAGTACATTCTTAGGGTTTTGCCATGTAACTAAAGTGAGTGACACTCAGAGTCGTGTTTTTGAATATTCTTTTGGATTCCCTGCTTAGCTGAATGTGTCCAAAGAGTGATGCTGACGCTGTCAGGGCTTTAGGAGGTTTAACTCCTCAAGAAGATGAAATCCACACTAATGCTCCAAGGGGTTAGCTGGCTCATGCTCTGTGTGGCTCTAAAGTACACACTTACTAACACTGTTAGGATGAGAGAGAGAGAGAGAGAGAGAGAGAGAGAGAGAGAGAGAGAGGGAGGGAGAGAGGGAGAGAGAGAGAGAGAGAGAGAGAGAGAGAGAGAGAGAGAGAGAGAGAGAGAGAGAGAGAGAGAGAGAGAGAGAGAGAGAGAGAGAGAGAGAGAGAGAGAGAGAGAGAGAGAGAGAGAGAGAGAGAGAGAGAGAGAGAGAGAGAGAGAGAGAGAGAGAGAGAGAGAGAGAGAGGGAAAGCGATAGAGAGAGGGAGAGAGAGAGAGAGATCAAGAGAGACAGAGAAAGAGAGAGAGAGAGAGAGAGAGAGGGAAAAAGAGAGAGAGACTCAATAATCTCCTATTTTTCCGTCGTGTCTCGCTAGAACTGTTCCAAAACGCGAAACGCATTTTTAATGCCGAAACAATGTTAAACTATGTATTCTCCGAGGGCTGGGGGGCGGGGCTGAACGTGTGATGTGAACCCCCCGCTGATACCACCATGACCCCCCCCCCCCCCCTCTCTGTCCTCAGCATGCTGCGGTGCTGGCCGAGCGGGAGGCCTTGTTGTTCAGGGCGTCTGAGGCCCAGGAGGCGTGTCAGGGTGTCAGGGAGGAGATGGAGGCCTTGAGGCGCCACGCGCTCAGCCTGCAGGACTCCTGCACCAAGCTGCAGGCGCTCAACACCCAGCTACAGGTGGGCCTGGAACGCCTAGCATTCTGCAGCTAACGGAGGAAGCATATACATGGCTAGCACACAGGAGTATACATGGCAACTGACACTGGCACTGAGCTGACTCAAGTGTATGTACGGCTAACTTAGACAGCTAACACATAGCGACCACTGAGCTGACTCAAGTGTATTCATGGCTAACACAGACAGCTAACACTGAGCTATCACAGAGCACACAGCTAGCAGCTATCACAATGCTAATGCATGGCAAGCACACTTTGCGTTCGTTAATAAACAGTCAGTATGCACATAATCGAGGAACCATGTGTCTGCTTGGATCATCTTTAAAATCCCTTAAAAAGGTGGACCACGGCATGCTTAGTTCCCAGCATGCATCAGCCTTGACCCGCTTCAGCGCCAGCGAGGCCCGGTGTGCAGCCCTGGAGGCGGAGTCCAAAGTGTGGGCGCGGGAGAGGGAGGAGTCATGTGCCAGGACGGAGGCCATGAGGCGGGACCAGGAGCGAATGGCAGCGCTGCAGCAGCGGCAGGAGGCGGAGCTTGAGGAGCTCCTGGACAAACACTCTCAGCTCAGGACGTCCAGCCGCAATCTGGAGGGTCAGCACAGGGAGCTGGAGGCCAGGTGTGTGTGTATACACACTCACACACGCACACACACACACGCGCACTACCACACACACACACACACACACACACACGCTACTACACACACACACAAACACACACACAGGCATGCACGCACACACATACTACCACACATACACACACATACACACCCACACACACACATTCACACGACCGCATGCAGTCATGCACACAAACTCATACACACATTCACACATTCAAGGAGACACACACTTGTAGGCATGCACACACACACACACACACACATACACACACACACACACACACACACACACAAGCACACACACACACACACACACTGGGTCAATGTTCCTCTCATCACATTTAAGTGAGGGGTGTGTGTGAAGGCGGCGGGATGCTCTGAGCTGCGGGTGAACCCTCAGGTACAAGGAGCTCCTGGAGGACCAGGCCCAGCTGGTGGAGAGGGAGAGAGAGGTCCAGGTGAGGAGGGAGCTCATGGACGCAGAGCACCACCGGAGGGCAGAGACGGAGAGAGAGCTGGAGAGGACCAAGGAGGACTATGAGAGGTAACCAAGGACCGCCCGTTCGACTGATGGTTCATGTGTTCATAGATCGTTTATTATGGGGATATGTGTGTGGATTGGTGGAAGTGGGAGCAAGATGCAGCAGGTCAACTTTAAAACTCATGTTCACACATGCAATGATAACTCCTCATTTTGAACCTCAAGATGTTAAATGAATTATATAAATATAAATACATTTATTCCATAATCATGATGCTGGAACACATATAAATGAGCATAATAGGATTAGGTCTTCAGTTGTGTGAGCTTTAGGTTAATTGGTAACTGTGGGTGGGTTATCGGGGTTATAGGATCATTTAGGAACAGCTTTGTCCACACATAAAGTGAACAACACATGGCCATAGGGTGGAGCTGGGGAGATGGTGGATGAATGAGTGAGCAGCTGTCAGATGAATGAGTGAGCAGCAGCTGTCAGATGAATGAGTGAGCAGCTGTCAGATGAATGAGTGAGCAGCAGCTGTCAGATGAATGAGTGAGCAGCAGTCAGATGAATGAGTGAGCAGCTGTCAGATGAATGAGTGAGCAGCAGCTGTCAGATGAATGAGTGAGCAGCTACTGTCAGATGAATGAGTGAGCAGCTGTCAGATGAATGAGTGACCAGCAGCTGTCAGATGAATGAGTGAGCATCTGTCAGATGAATGAGTGAGCAGCAGCTGTCAGATGAATGAGTGAGCAGTAGTCAGATGAATGAGTGAGCAGCATCTGTCAGATGAATGAGTGAGCAGCAGTCAGATGAATGAGTGAGCATCTGTCAGATGAATGAGTGAGCAGCAGCTGTCAGATGAATGAGTGAGCAGCAGCTGTCAGATGAATGAGTGAGCAGCAGCAGTCAGATGAATGAGTGAGCAGCTGTCAGATGAATGAGTGAGCAGCTGTCAGATGAATGAGTGAGCAGCTGTCAAGATGAATGAGTGAGCAGCTGTCAGATGAATGAGTGAGCAACGGTCAGATGAATGAGTGAGCAGCTGTCAGATGAATGAGTGAGCAGCAGTCAGATGAATGAGTGAGCAGCATCTGTCAGATGAATGAGTGAGCAGCAGTCAGATGAATGAGTGAGCATCTGTCAGATGAATGAGTGAGCAGCAGCTGTCAGATGAATGAGTGAGCAGCAGCTGTCAGATGAATGAGTGAGCAGCAGCAGTCAGATGAATGAGCGAGCAGCTGTCAGATGAATGAGTGAGCAGCTGTCAGATGAATGAGTGAGCAGCTGTCAAGATGAATGAGTGAGCAACGGTCAGATGAATGAGTGAGCAGCTGTCAGATGAATGAGTGAGCAGCAGTCAGATGAATGAGTGAGCAACAGTCAGATGAATGAGTGAGCAGCTGTCAGATGAATGAGTGAGCAGCTGTCAGATGAATGAGTGAGCAACTGTCAGATGAATGAGTGAGCAGCAGCAGTCAGATGAATGAGTGAGCAGCAACTGTCAGATGAATGAGTGAGCAGCAGTCAGATGAATGAGTGAGCAGCTGTCAGATGAATGAGTGAGTAGCAGTCAGATGAATGAGTGACCAACAGTCAGATGAATGAGTGAGCAGCTGTCAGATGAATGAGTGAGCAGCTACTGTCAGATGAATGAGTGAGCAGCTGTCAGATGAATGAGTGAGCAGCTGTCAGATGAATGAGTGAGCAGCTGTCAGATGAATGAGTGAGCAACGGTCAGATGAATGAGTGAGCAGCTGTCAGATAAATGAGTGAGCAGCAGTCAGATGAATGAGTGAGCAGCTGTCAGATGAATGAGTGAGCAGCTGTCAGATGAATGAGTGAGCAGCTGTCAGATGAATGAGTGAGCAGCAGCAGTCAGATGAATGAGTGAGCAGCAACTGTCAGATGAATGAGTGAGCAGCTGTCAGATGAATGAGTGAGTAGCAGTCAGACGAATGAGTGAGCAACAGTCAGATGAATGAGTGAGCAGCTGTCAGATGAATGAGTGAGCAGCTACTGTCAGATGAATGAGTGAGCAGCTGTCAGATGAATGAGTGAGCAGCTGTCAGATGAATGAGTGAGCAGCAGTCAGATGAATGAGTGAGCAGCATCTGTCAGATGAATGAGTGAGCAGCAGTCAGATGAATGAGTGAGCATCTGTCAGATGAATGAGTGAGCAGCAGCTGTCAGATGAATGAGTGAGCAGCAGCTGTCAGATGAATGAGTGAGCAGCAGCTGTCAGATGAATGAGTGAGCAGCAGCTGTCAGATGAATGAGTGAGCAGCTGTCAGATGAATGAGTGAGCAGCTGTCAAGATGAATGAGTGAGCAACGGTCAGATGAATGAGTGAGCAG
>CM051001.1:5502284-5504784 GCA_027704905.1 Muraenolepis orangiensis | reverse complement strand
TCACTATCAATTTTGACAGTGTATTAGTGGGTCATTTAGACAGTGTATTAGTGGGTCATTTAGACAGTGTATTAGTGGGTCATTTTAGCAGACAAGCCAAACAGAATTAAAACAGATAGTGATCTGAGGGGGAAGAAGCGTTGTTTTGAGGAAAAATTGATATTTAGCGATTACTCTTAAAGAAAAATCTGAACAGAAGGCTAGTTATACCAAACCAACCGGACAGAATTTAAATTGAGTGAGATTTGAGGGAGAAGCGTTATTTGTGTCAAATATATTTACCAGTATATCATTAAAATAAGACATACTATCATATAGTAAAACCAGTTATGCACGTGAATCATGTAAATTCTTTAATCGCGTCATTAGATTACCGGTAGATTAGATTAGATTCAAATTGATTGTCAAGGACAGTACAGCGAAAATAATTTGGCATCTAACCAGAGTGCAAATGTTGCAGTAAAGTGCATGGTAATATAATTTACAGTTTACAGCGGTTAAAAGACAGTCATGATGACAACCCGCCCCCCAAAAACTCTGATTGGGTATTCACCAGTGCAGTGAGCTCTGCTGATTGGTTCACAGAGCCTCTGGCTAGACCCGCCCCTAAGGGAGGATGGTCCTCCCTTAGCGCCATACACACTCATGTTAAACCAGGACTCACCGGCCGCTCGGGTCTGCAGTTTTATAATGGACTTCAATGGGGAGCTGGGGGACAACGGACCTCCGTCATTTTTAATTAGCGGTAGGGGGCGCTGTTGGTACTTTGACGCGGGGACATGATTGTTGTGCCTTCTAAGTGTTAAAATAGTAATATTATCAATATTTTCACAGATGAATCTGTTACATTTATGTGTATTTATTTTTCCCTTGCAAGTTTATTTTTCTCTGAAATTCTAAGGAGGATGGTCCTCCCTTTCCTCAATGGACGAGCCTCCACTGCAACACACACACACACAACACACACACACACACACACACACACACACACACACACACACACACACACATCAGGCAAATATCGGCTTGCATACAAATCAACTCATGACTACCAAGTGTGTCTGTCTGTCTGTCTGTGGTGCTGCTCAGACGGGTCCCCCAGGCCCCCCTGGTGGAGTGCAGCCCCACCACTCCAGCCGTGGGACGCCAGAGAACAGCTTTTGGGGGGGTGGGGGGGGGGGGGGGGAGTGAAAGGTAGATTGCAGCAATCAGGCCGAGAGCAGGGCCAGGGTGTTGTGGGTCGTGTGGACAATCAGCCGATATTTTTTTTTCCCTCCAAAAGCCAATTCTATAGCTTCACTACTCTTCCCACCACATCTTGGTGTGAGCAAAACCCGGATAAAAGTACTTTTTGCATGCAGGCTGGATTGCAGTCAACACTCGAACTCTTTTGCGGGTGATTTGCTGGAAACCGTCTGGTTGGGGGGAGAGAAAAACCAGGGCAATTTATTTCAACCAAGCTTGGAAAAATGTGATGTAAAGATCTGTTTAAATGTTTAAACCGTTTGACGGGATGTTGCTTTATTGAGCAGTTCATGAATTACTCAGTTTGTTTCACACATTCTACCTCCACATCCCGGCTGCACAGACCCAACCTACTAAAAGGGATATTTGCATTTTCCCATACTGCTTTCATGCATTCATATCCCTTTCTTTCTGTAAATGGGACCCTAATTGTATTCAAACACAGCACTCAGCTAAGTGTGTAAAGATTTCCTCCAACATACAGACTAACCTTTCTGTCATCCTCTCCCCCTGTCCATCCCCGTCTCCCCCTCTCTCCTGCTGTTTCCCCCCCTCTCTCCCCCTGTCTCCCCCTCTCTCCCCCTCTCTCTCCCCCTCTCTCCCCTGTCTCCCCCTCTCTCCCTCTGTCTCCCCCCTCTCTCCCCCTCTCTCTCCCCCTCTCTCCCCTGTCTCCCCCTCTCTCCCTCTGTCTCCCCCCTCTCTCCCCCTGTCTCCCCCTCTCTCCCCCTCTCTCCCTCTGTCTCCCCCTCTCTCCCCCTCTCTCCCCCTCTGTCTCCCCCTCTCTACCCCCGTCTCCCCCCCTCTCTCCCCCTGTCTCCCCCCCTGTCTCCCCCATCTCCCCCTGTCTCCCCCCCCTGTCTCCCCCTCTCTCCCCCTGTCTCCCCCCCTCTGTCTCCCCCTCTCTCCCCCTGTCTCCCCCTACCCTCCAGACCCCCTGAGCGCCCCGGTCTCCCCGGCCCCCAGCAGGAGGTCCCCGGGGGAGACGGAGATATCGGCCCCCAGGTCCCCGGTGCTGCTCACCGGGCCCATGGCCCGGCGGAAGCTGGGCTCCCGTCACGGCTGGGGTCTGGGCCTGGCGCGGGCCGGCTCCCTGGGCCTCTCCCACTCCTTCAGCCCCGGGGACCAGCGACTACGGGCCCGCTCCAGCCCGCACGGCACCTCCGCCGTGTCCTGGGAGCGGAGCATGGAGGCCCACGGGGGACCCACCGCGGCCCTCCCCGGCCTGGACCGGGAGGAGGAGGACGGGGGGGAGGAC
>CM051001.1:5478042-5483042 GCA_027704905.1 Muraenolepis orangiensis | reverse complement strand
GGTGGAGGGAGAGGAGGAGGAGGGGAAGAGGGGAGGGGAGAGGACGAGGAGGGAAGGGAGGAGGAGGGAAGGGGAGGAGGAGGGAAGAGTATAGGGAGAGGCGGAGGGAAGGGAGGAGGAGGGGAGAAGGGGGGAGGGAAGGGGAGGAGGGAAAGGGAGAGGACGAGGAGAAGGGGAGGAGGAGGGGAGGAGAAGTGAAGAGGACGAGGAGGGGAGGAGAAGGCGAGGGAAGGGAGGAGGAGGCAAGGGGAGGAGGGGAGAAGGGGGGGAGGAGGGGAGGAGTGAAGGGGAGGAGGAAGGGAGAGGAGGAAGGAAGGGGAGGAGGATGGACGGAAGGAAAGGAGGAGGGGAGAAGGAGGGAAGGGGACTGGGAGGGGAGGAGCGACGAGGGGGAGGAGGAGGGGATGGGAGTAAGTGGCCTGTGTATGTTGAGCAGCAACAGCAGCAGTTAGTCCAGGAGCAAACAGATCAATGGTGAGCTCCTCATTTAGAGCTTGCTCTTGACGATGGCCTCTGCTCGGCCCGGGGAGAACCAACAGGAACAAACAGGAACAAACAGGAACAAACAGGAACAAACAGGAACAAACAGGAGAACAAACAGGAGAACACACAGGGGAGAAAAGGGAAGAAAACACGGTGATTAAAAAGAGACACTTTTGACATTCGGTGCTCCGATACAAATACTAATAACTTGGCTTTTGCCAACCAGCCAACACCGCTGAGGGATCAGTTAGCACGCATTAGGGACATTCAGGCAGGCCAACATGGCAGTGGACAGCACACCCACACACACACGCACACACAGCACACACACACACACACACACCACACACACACACACACACACACCACACACACACACACACACACACCACACACACACAGGCGCACACACATACCACTGTGGTCTAACAGCCAAGCATCAGTATCGTTCACATGCCAGAGTGGCTCCCAGGTTGGTGAACATCCATTAGGGAGGACACACACACACACACACACACCACACACACACACACACACACACACACACACACACACACAAACACAGACACACACACACACACACACACACACACACACACACACAGACAGACACACACACACAACAACAAGTTCTCTGAGAGCTGTCTCGGTGAGTGGTCCGACCGGGCCCTGGCAACCACACAGGGCTGGCTTGCATTATGGCCATATATCTATATCTCTATTTATAGTGGTCGACCTACTGCTGCGACTGGTGTGAATCCTATCCACTTTAGAGCGCCGCTTTAGGCCGGCCTTTCCTTCCTCCGGCGTCCACTTCCTCCGCAGACTCATCTTCCTGGATGGAAGCAGGATGTGTCCTGACGCCGAACAAGTGGGCTCGTGCGGTCGGCGACGTTAGAATCGAATTGTTGGTTTGGTTGGGCAAACGGCATTTTGATGGGTTGAGACCTAAAGGTGATTGGCTCATCATGTTTGTAAAGTGTGCTGTGACACAAGGCCCATGGTAGGTTGGTATGTTGTATTGGTTTTTAATTACTAAATCGTTAATAGTATTTATATTGCTACATTAAATGGGAGAAAAAGTAGCAATTTCAGCCACCGTGTTTTGAATCCTGGTTAAGCTTCCAGAGAGTTCCATTGTCAACCCTGTGTTTAGTTTGTGAATTTATATTTGAAATATTTACTTGGTGGCCGAGGTTTCTCATCACGCCGTGTCTAAACGACGCCACAGGACTTGCCTGTATCGACGGTTTATTTTGATTAGCGAGGCTTTGACACACGCCAGATGTCGACTGTTTACCAAGGTGTTTACTTGTGTGTGTGTTCACCGTCGATGTGGGAATCTTCTTCCCCGTCTTGGCGTTTAAATTCATTAAGCACATTCTGTTTGATTAATTCTGTGGCGCGGCGACGGGCGGGTTAGCTAGCTCATCCCTGCACGGCTATAGCTACTAATGGCTGTTTAAAGTTAAAAGCTGCTTAACAACCAGTTTGTCTGTGTGTGTGTGTGTGTGTGTGTGTGTGTATATGTGTGTGTGTGTGTGTCTAGGTAGAGCCTCGCTCTACCCAGACACACACACACACACACACACACACACACACACACACACACACACACACACACATAATGTAATGTGGTGCACGTTGAACCTAGATCACAATTAATACACACTGAAGTCAATTAAGGCACTTTGATTATGAGAGTGTGTGTGGCCTATAGAGTGAGGCTCTACCTAGACCACACACACACACACTCTCACACACACACACACACACACACACACACACACACACACACACACACACACACACACACACACACACACACACACACACACACACACACACACACACACATTAGAGCAGGTTACAGCCTCTTAGTAAATGCACGAGAGCGTGATTTCAATAAGCGACTGAGTGACTCCTGATGGCTCTGTAGGAGCGGGCCGAGCGCCGCTGGTTATGGACGTGATAAATCACCTGCAGCCACGCCGCAATCAAAACCAAATGCATCGCACCCCCCCCCCCCACCCTGACCCCCCCCCCCCCCCCCCCACCCTGCCCCCCCACACCCCCCGTCCACCCCCCACCCCCTCCCCCCCTCCTCATCGCCCTCCCTCTCTCTAATGCATGTTGCATTTTAATTACACGGGGGTTTAACTTCTACTTAATCGGATGGGTCATTCATCAATAATTGCTCAACTTAATATCAATAAATAGATACATAAATAAATAGATAAATAAAACAACCACATTGAGTGGAATCGAATAAAACATTACTTGTTGAATATTATTTAGTATACTATATTTGGAAATTCTATTTGAAGCATATTTGAAAATATATATATTATACAGTATATATACTGGGCATACAATTATTTTTTAATATATATATATATATATATCTTATTTATTATATTCTTATGTTATATTTTTAATATTTTAATATTTTATGTATATATATATAAATATAATAAATTCATTTTCTTAATTTTTATATTATATATTATAGATTTTTATATTTTATGCATATATATATATATATATATATATATATATGTAAACATTTATATATATACACACACACATACAAAGATACATACATACACATGCACATACACACCGATACACACATATATACACACACGTACATAGATTACCCACATACACATACACACTCACACATTTTTATATACAGAGACAGATTTGTGTGTCTATAAATAAACCCCTTCCTACAACAGGATGGGAAGCATTAGAAAACAACCCCCATCCATTCCTCACAGGACTTAGCCCCTAGCCCCTAGCCCTAGCCCCTAGCCACTAGCCCCTAGCCCCTAGCCCCTAGCCGGCTGGCTGGCTGGCTGGCTGGCTGGCTTGATGTGAAAGGCCATTCTAAAGGGCAGCAGGGAGCACTGGTGTCACCAACTAAAAAAAAACTACTCAACTACCAGCGGGAGTGTTGGCAAGGGTTAAGTGCGGCCAATAGCGATAGCATTGCTACAGCCTTAGCGTTAGCAGGTGCACACTACACTACACTACAGGCTGGGCTTGGGGAGGGACCCTGTGTGATTGGTCAGCTCTCGGGGTTAACCGGGACTAACTGAGGGATGGATGGGTGACATTAAACCATGGGGTGGGTGGCACGTAACAGTGTGTGTGTGCGTGCGTGCGTGCGTGCGTGCGTGCGTGCGTGCGTGCGTGCGTGCGTGTGTGCGTTTACTCACCACCAGGGAAGTAAAGTGGGAGGGCATTTAGGTACAGCTCTCTGTCCGCCGGGAAGAACACACAGAAGATGACCCTGTCCAACTGAAACACACACACGCACACACACACACACACACACACACACACACACACACACACACACACACACACACACACACACACACACACACACATATACACACACACACACACACACACAAACACATGCAGGTAAAACACAGACAGTGTGCTATGTAGATGTTCAGAACAGGGAAAATTATACTTAATTAACAATATGAATGTTCACAATCACAGCAGACATTTGGTTGAAGAGTAAGTGTTTCAAACAATTAGACTTTCAAACCGAGAACAACCTAGCAACCGCCTACATCATCTTAGCAACCATCTCAAACTACCTAGCAACCAACTACATCATCTTAGCAACCACCTAAAACTACCTAGCAACCACCTAGAACACCCTATTAACAACCTACATCATCCTAGCAACCACCTAGAACTCCCTAGCAACCACATAGAACACCCTATCAACCACCTACATCATCCTAGCAACCACCTAGAACTCCCTAGCAACCACCTAGAACACCCTATCAACCACCTATAATTCCATAGCAACCACCTAGAACCCCCAATCAACAACAACCTAGCAACCACCTAGAACTCCATAGCAACCACCTTGAATACTCTATCAACTAACTACAACATCCTAGCAACCACCCATAACAGCCTAGCAACCACCTATAACAGTCTAGCAACCACCTAGAACACCCTAGCAACCACATTCAACATCCTAGCAACCACCTACAACTCCCTAGCAACCACCTACAAAACTCTAGAAAAACACAATTTGAACCACCCAAACACCCTAGCAACCACCTTTAACACCATGGCAACAACATATAACACCCTAGCAACCATCTAGTGCACCCTAGCAACCACATTAAACACGTTAGGAACCACATAGAACACCATAGCAACCTACAGACCGTCTGTACATCCTGGCAGGCATAGCCCCACCAGAGATACGACGAAATGCAGCAAGCAAGAAAGAGCGCCAACAACAGTCTACTGACCAAAGACATCCTCTCTTCGGCCATGTGCCAGCCAAAAGCCGCCTTAAATCCAGGAAAAGTTTCCTGAAGAGCGTCCCACCCCTCGGAACACCGAGCACAAGCAGTGAAAGAGTCACTCGGTGGGAAGAAAGACTTGACAACCTCCCATCAGCAACAACAATGGAGCTAAAGGCGAGCGAGGCACTGCCCCCTGGAGTAGACACCAACTACGCAGTGTGGAAT
>CM051001.1:5445542-5455542 GCA_027704905.1 Muraenolepis orangiensis | reverse complement strand
ACCTTCTCTCTTTTCAATGGATACCATCAACATCGGCACCTTAAACATAAATGGTGGGAGGGACAGATTAAAAAGAGCATTGATATCTGAGGTAGCTGCACAAAAGCATTTGGACGTGATCTTCCTACAGGAAACACACACTACCTCAGCTGACGACACGGATTGGGGCTTATGGTGGGAGGGCCCGCAGGTCTTAAGCCACGGGTCCAACTGCAGTGCAGGAGTCGCCGTCCTTTTCAGATCAGCGGCTAACGCCACCATTTTATCTTCAGATGAAGTGGTGAAGGGACGGCTGCTCATAGTCAGGGCAGAGATAGACTCCACGGTGGTCTGTCTCATTAACATTTATGCCCCCAATCAGGGAAATGAAAGAGTTAGACTCTTCCATTTGCTAGAAACACACTTACTAGATCACAGGAACGATAATATTATCATTGGTGGGGACTTTAATTGCACGGTGGATTTCACGTTGGACAGGACAAGTCAGGAACCGCACCCACAGTCATCTGCTACGCTAAATATTATCATCACAAATACAGACCTTATAGACACATGGAGGGTTAAGCATCCACAAGCAAGACAGTACACTTGGGTGAGGGTTAATAGCAACAGGGTGAGTGCTGCACGTCTTGATAGAATTTATGTAGCACAGTGTCTCAGCTCACGACTGGTTGACAGTAAAATTATCCCAGTTGGCTTCACAGACCATCACCTAGTCACTGCAGCTCTCATCATTTCACCGGGGGTAAGGGTAAGGTCACACTGGTGTTTCAATAACAAATTGCTGAGGGATCAAACATTTTGCCAGAGTTTTGGGCACTTCTGGCAGATGTGGGCACTCAGGAAATCTGAGTTTGGTTCCTTAATGATGTGGTGGGAGGTGGGTAAGGCACACATTAGGGTGTTTTGTCAGCAGTACACCTCACACTCTACCTCTAAACTGAAAGCAGCAGTGGAAGACCTTGAGACCAGCATAAGAGACTTAGAGTTGGGTCTACAGAGAGACTCTAACCCCTCTGCTGGTCAGCTGCTGCAGAAGAAGAGGTTGGAGCTAAGCTCCTTCCTGCAGGAGAGAGTTAAGGGAGCTCTGGTCAGGTGTCGCTTCCTGGAGATAAAGGAGATGGATGCCCCAACCCCCTTCTTCTTCAACCTGGAGAGATCGGTGGCGCAGAGGAAGCAGATGAGCTGCCTGAAGCTTCCAGGAGGAAGAGTCACCAGCAGTCCGGAGGAGATGAGGGACCACGCCATGGACTTCTACACCAACCTCTTTGGGGGAGAGCAGTGCAGCATCGAGGGCCGTGAGGAGATCCTGGAGGGTCTTCCCCAGCTCAGCCCGGAGGAGAAAGCTGCTCTGGACCTCGAGCTGACCCTGGAGGAGCTGACTGGAGCAGTTAACCAGATGGCATCAGGGCGGGCCCCAGGGATTGATGGCCTCTCCGGAGAGTTCCTCAAGCACTTCTGGGGTGTTTTGGGAGCTGATTTACGTGGCGTTTTCGCAGAGTGCTTCAGAACCGGATCCCTCCCGGTGTCCTGTCGGAGGGCGGTGCTTTCCCTGCTGCCCAAAAAAGGAGACTTGGCCCTACTGAAGAACTGGAGGCCTGTAGCCCTTTTGACTGTAGACTATAAGGTTCTCTCCAGAGCCTTATCGAACAGACTGAAGGGGGTTTTGGAGATGGTCATTCAGCAGGACCAAACCTACTGTATTCCTGATAGGTCTATCATGGACAACATTTTCTTTATGCGGGATGTAATGGATGTTTGTCGGGCTCACGGGGTTAATGTTGGTGTTGTGTCACTTGATCAAGAGAAAGCGTTTGATAGAGTTGATCACTTGTATTTGTTTTCTGCACTTAGGGCATATGGCATTGGTGAGGGTTTTCTGGCATGGGTTGGACTTTTGTACAACGGTGCTCAGTGTTTGGTGAAAATGGGGGCAGGGCTGAGTAGGCCAATTCCTGTACAGCGGGGAATTAGACAGGGTTGTCCCATTTCCGGACAGCTGTACAGTCTGGCCATTGAGCCTTTGCTGTGCAGGTTGAGGAGTAAGCTCAGTGGTCTCTCCCTGCCGGCCTCCTGTGGGCTGGAGTGCCCTCCTACGCTCTCGGCTTATGCTGACGATGTCAGCATTTTCGTCTCCAGCCAGAGGGACGTTCAGTGTCTACAGGACACCCTGTCCCTGTACGAGAGGGCCTCCTCGGCAAGGGTCAACTGGGCCAAAAGTAGTGCACTACTTTTGGGATGCTGGAGGGAGCAGGTGGTTCCTAGCCTGCCTGGAGGCCTTCAGTGGGAAACAGAGGGGCTAAAGGTTTTGGGAGTCTTTTTGGGCACCGAGGCTTTCAAGGCTAGAAACTGGGAGGGAGCGAAGGAGAAGGTGTGCGCTCGGTTGTCCAAATGGAAGTGGTTGCTTCCTCAGATGTCGTACAGGGGAAGAGTTCTGGTCGCCAATACTCTGGTTGCCTCGACCCTTTGGCACAGACTGATGGCCCTGACACCACCTAGGAACCTGGTGTCCAGCATCCAGCAGGAGATTGTGGACTTCTTCTGGTCGGGTCGGCACTGGGTCCGCGCAGCTGCCCTCTACCTGCCGCTAGCTGAGGGAGGGCAAGGACTGATCTGCATCCAGTCCAAGATCGCCTCTTTCCGTCTGCGGACTGTCAGCAGGCTGTTATATGACTGCGGCCCCAGCTGGCTGAACTTTGGGAAGCTGTTGCTCAGGAGTGTGGGGAGGTTTGGCTACCACAAGCAGCTGTTCCTGCTTAATCCAGAGGAGCTGGACCTGTCCGGCCTGACCCCTTTCTACACCTCGGTGCTGCAGGCATGGCACACCTTCAAGTTCACCCGTGCCACCAGTGAGATGCCTGGCATGTGGGTGTTTGAAGAACCCTTGTTCTTCAATGGCCTACTGAGAGCAAGGACACTACAGTCTGCCAGCCTGCGAACCAGTCTGAGAGAGGCCGGCTGTACAAAAGTAGGCCACCTCATGAAGGCAAAGGCAACATCTCTCGAGGCCCTTAGGAGGAGAAGCAACACCTCGTCCATTAGGATCTTGGATCAGGTGGTGAAGGAGGTTTGTGCTGCCCTGCCAGAGTCCCTGAGGGCCTTTGCAGAGGACGCTGACCTGTGCGAGCAGTGGATTGAGGACGGCGACTACAGCTTCCCCTCTCTGGAGGTCACTCCAGCGGTAGGGGACTGGCATGAGGGAGCAGGCCAGCTGCTTACCTTGAGGACCCCCCACCTGGGCACGTTTCAGGCTTGTGGGAAGAAGGAAACGTACAATTTGTGTGTCAAGGTACTGAATCTCAGGTCTCTGGCGGGGGTTAGGGAGTCGAGGTGGGCCGAGTTCCTGGGTCCAGACTCTTCCCCGAAAGGCAGCTGGCGGTGCCTGTACAAGCTGCCCGTGGAGAAGCGGACAGCGGACCTCCAGTGGAGGATTGTGCACGGGGCGATAGCCACCAATAGATACCGAGCGCACCTTGATCCGGAGCTGGGGGAGGGGTGTATCTTTTGCTCAGAGGTTGAGACCTTGGAGCACTTGTTTGTCCAGTGTCCTCGGCTGTCAGCCTTGTTTGTACTCCTCAAGAGTTGGTTTCAGGGCCTTGGGGAGGAGTTTTCTTTCATTTTATTCATCTTTGGCCCAAAGTACTCTGCTAAGAAGAAGGGTGTGCACACCCTTTTGAACTTTCTGTCCGGTGCTGCCAAGATGGCTATCTGGCTGACACGCAGGAACCGAGTGCAGGGTGTGGGGAGCGTGGCGCTGCTGCCGGTGCTGCGGGGGCTTCTGAGAGCCAGGCTGAGGGTGGAGTACACCTACTACCACCTGATGGACAATATACAGGCTTTCAGCCACATGTGGGCTGTGGGGGGGTGCTTGTGCTCTGTGGGGGGGGATGGTGAGCTGAGACTCCACATATGAGTGCTGTGTTTGTGAGTGACTGTTTTTGGTCTATTGATTTATTATTTTAAAGTATTGAATCCCTCTATGTGATGAGGTGATCGTTATCCAATGTATTTGTTTTGAAAGATTAAAGGGATTTTGAAAAACCAAAACCTCCTCCTCCTCCTCTCCCTCCTCCTCTCCTCTCCTCTCCTCTCCTCTCCTCTCCTCTCCTCTCCTCTCCTCTCCTCTCCTCTCCTCTCCTCTCCTCTCCTCTCCTCTCCTCTCCTCTCCTCTCCTCTCCTCTCCTCTCCTCTCCTCTCCTCTCCTCCTCCTCCTCTCCTCTTCCTCCTCTGTTTTAACATAACGCTCCACAGGGGGGAACAGCCAATCGTGACTGTTTATTAATTATTGCGTTCCAGCGGGGAGAAGGAAGTGAGGAGGCGGGACACGGCGTGGAGGGGGAGGGCTGTGAGTCATCACCACATCGCACGGGAAGTACCGGGCAAGTTTAAAGCTTAGCATTTTTGTTGTTGATATTGCTATAAGTTAATCACTTGGCCCCCAAAAAGGTATTTATGTGCCATGAGACCCTGATAGTTTAGTGACACGTTTTATGTATCACAGTATCCCCATGTACACCTAGTGTACATGTGTACCTACATGCATCAATAACATTGGGTTGTATCAATAACACCTACATGTGTATACATGGATCAATAACATTGGGTTGTATCAGTAACACCTACATGTGTATACATGGATCAATAACATTGGGTTGTATCAGTAACACCTACATGTGTTTACATGGATCAATAACATTGGGTTGTATCAATAACACCTACATGTGTATACATGGATCAATAACATTGGGTTGTATCAGTAACACCTACATGTGTTTACATGGATCAATAACATTGGGTTGTATCAGTAACACCTACATGTGTATACATGGATCAATAACATTGGGTTGTATCAGTAACACCTACATGTGTTTACATGGATCAATAACATTGGGTTGTATCAGTAACACCTACATGTGTACCTACATGGATCAATAACATTGGGTTGTATCAGTAACACCTACATGTGTATACATGGATCAATAACATTGGGTTGTATCAGTAACACCTACATGTGTTTACATGGATCAATAACATTGGGTTGTATCAGTAACACCTACATGTGCCTACCTGACACATTCCTTCACGTTGCTATATGAACATTGGGTTTCAGGAGGGAAGGCTTTTTACAAGCCAGGCTGCTAATCAAAATTTAATTAGACTAAGAATGTGCGTTGAGTTGTAGACGTGCCACTCAACAAGGCCGAGGTGTGCCATTTAATATTCGTTTTTTTCTGATGCTTGCATGTCTCGATCCTCCAGGTAGCTGGAGGACACAAAAGCCGAGCTGACGAGAAAGCCACGAGTGCTCCTCAGGACCATAGCCCTCCCATAGCCCTCCCATAGCCCTCCCATAGCCCTCCCATATCCCTCTCATAGCCCTCCCATATCCCTCCCATAGCCCTCCTATAGCCCTCCCAGTCCACCAGAACCGTCAGCAACGTCAGCAACGGTCCACTGGGGGTGTCTGTCAACCATCTGTGGAGGAGGAGGAGCTGGGACATGAGGCATCAGAGGACTCCTGTTTCGAAAACATGAAATACAGGATGTACTCTCAGGGAGGCGGGAAGCTTGAGTCTCACCGCAGTGGGGTTGATTTGCCGGTCAATCTCGTAGGGCCTGACAAAGCATGGTAACAGCTTCCTGGAAGTAGCCTGGAGAGGAAGGTCCGAGGTGGACAACAAGACCTTCTGCCCGGGCTGATAAGCCGGAGCTGGAGTGCGGAGGAGCTCCTCGTGGCGGCCAAGGAGTAGCCTCTGGTTGGAGATGGTTATGCGGTTGGCTAGGTCCGTCATGGCCAGTTCTTAATGTTACGTTTGTTAGTTTGGGACCCAAAAGCCCAACTCTGGAGGCGGAAGTAAAATAAAATCAATGGGAAGTTTCTCTTCAAGGTACAGGTGGCAGAATGTTCAATATTCAAAATTGTTCAAACTCAGAAGATGTCTTTCAAGGTAAGGAAATTCAAAAACTCAGACAGATCAAAAATGTTCACAATGTCCAAAAAGCTCAAAAGATATTTCAAAATAGAAATCCAGAATGTAGTTCCAGGTTCAAGGGGGTCTGAGGCCGGCAGACAGACAGACAGGGTAGGTATGGCAAGAAGTGGCGATGAACAGCAGTGAAGACCAGGCTTTTGAAGGGAGTTGAATGATGATTCGGATCAGGTGCGATGAAAAGGAACAGGTGGAGCGTTGTTCACCGCTGAATGTGCAGCCGGGAGGGATGAAAACACATCCGGATTTTGACCTGCTGGCAGGTAGTGTGCGCCGACGTGCCGGGGGACGTACAGTGGGTGTGATGTGAAGACGGAGGAGGAGTCGCAGCCGAAACACAGGGTAACTTATCTAAAGAAGTACAGTACATACTCCAGTCTGCTACACAGGTCTTTGTGCTTTTATACATCGTTATAAGGGGAATTGTGGGAGCGGGGAATTGTGGGAAGTGTTTTTTAAATGCAGTGCAGTTTCTTTTATCACCAGCAGAAAACCGCCAAAGTGGTAAGTTATGTGATGCAGCTTTAAGGGGCCTGAAATCCAAGAGGAAGGAAATCAACTTTAACTTTAGTTTTAGACAACACTAGAACGAAATATAGTTGTTGTACTTGTAGTTTGACCTCATTTTTGACTTTGGTTTTCTCCCTCCAAGCTGGTTCTGAAACTGAGGGACCTAGGTCTGGCCACCCCCATCTGTAACTGCATTTTGGGCTTCCTAACGGGCAGGCCTCAAGTGGTGAAGATTAGTGAACAACATCTCATCCACCTGGGAGCAACCCAAGGCTGCTGCCTCAGACCCCGGCTGTACCACCTTTAAGCGGCTGAACAGCCATAAGGCCGCAGGCCCCGACGACCCCGGGCCGCGTCCTCAGAGCATGCGCAGAACAGTTGGCAGGAGTCTTTGCAGACATCTTCGACTTCCTCTCTCCCTGTCCCAGGCTGTTGTTCCCGCGGTCTTCAAGATGTCCACCATCGCGCCTGTCCCTAAACAACTCAAGGTAACATGCCTGAATGACTACAGACCTGTAGCCCTCACCTCGATTGTCAGCAAATGCTTCGAGAGGTTGGTCAAGGACTTTATTTGCTCTGTTACCTGCCACACTGGACCCATGGCAATTTGCATATCGTCAAAACAGATCCACGGACGACGCAATTGCCATGGCCCTCCACACTGCCCTTTCCCACCTGGAGGGAATGAACTGTTATGTGCGGATGCTGTTTGTGGACTACAGCTCAGCATTCAACACGATAGTTCCTGCCAAGCTCGACACCAAGCTTAGATGTCTAGGCGTGCCCCCATCCACGTGCAGCTGGATACTGGACCTCCTGTCGGGCCGCCGCCAGGTGGTGAGGATGGGCAGCACCTGAGCCAGAGTCACTGACCCTCAACACGGGAGCTCCCCAGGGATGCGTGCTGAGCCCTCTCCTCTACTCCCTCTACACCCACGACTGCATGGCTATGCACAGCTCCAACGTCATCATCAAGTTTGCTGACGACACGACAGTGATGGGCCTGATCGCCGGCGACGACAAGACAGCCTGCAGGGAGGAGGTTGGATCACTGGAGCAGTGGTGCCAGGAGAACAGCCTCGCCCCCTGACCAAGGAGCTGATCGTGGACTACAGGAAGCAGAGAGGAGAGCACGCCCCTATCTCCATTGACGGTGTTGGAGTAGAGAGGGTCAGCAGCTTCAAGTTCCTCGGCGAGGACCTCACATGGTCAACGCACACCACACACGTGGTGAAAAGGGCCCAACAACGCCTGTATTTCCTCAGGCGTCTGAAGAAATTCAGCATGGGCCCCCGCATCCTGAGAACATTCTACATCGGCACAATCGAGAGTGTTCTTACAGGGTGTATCACCGCCTGGTACGGGAACTGCACCGCACTCGAGCGCAGAGAGCTTCAAAGGGTGGTGCGGACGGCCCAGTATATCGTTGGAGGTGAACTTCCTGGATATATACAACCAGCGGTGCGTGGCCAAGGCCAAACGCATTGCCCACCCCAGCCACGAACTGTACTCACTTTTACCGTCAGGCAGGTGATACCGCAGTATCAAGTGCCGCACAAACAGACTTAGAGACAGCATCCACAGTCAGGCCATCAGGCTGCTGAACAAGAGTGCATAGCATATACTGTAACAATGTATATTTTATTACATTGATTTATATATATATATTACTCTTTTTCTGTGCTAATATATTGCATTTTATATATGCACTTTTATATTTTTACATATTTAACTTTATACAGTTTGTACTTTTTACTTCTTTTTTATTCTATTCTTTTTTTTTTTTACAACTGCTGTCTGTCGTCGGGTATTGCACATAACATTTTCACACATTGCTTATACTTGTATAACTTTGATGTGACAATAAACTTGACTTGACTTGACTCGCTGTACACACATGACTGTACTGCCACGCACAGCAACAATCGGATTATCAAGTTTGCAGACGACACCACAGTCATCGGCTTGATAAGTGAGGGTGATGAAACGGAGTACAGAGATGAGGTAGTCCAGCTGACGCAATGGTGTGAGGACAACAGCCTCACGCTGAATGTCAGCAAGACTAAGGAGCTCATCGTGGACTTCAGGAGCCACCGGGGCACCCACTCTATGCCTTGCGGCGCCTCAGGGGAAGCGGAATAGGCCAAGGATGGCGAGTGAACTTTTACCATGGCACTGTACAGAGCGTCCTGCCGAGTGGCGTCACTGTGTGGTACGGCAACACCACTGCACAGGACAAGAAAGACATCCAGAGGGTCGTGAGGACGGCAGAAAAGATCGGGTGTGCACTTCCACGCATTGAGGAGATCTGTAGGACCAGATGTGGGAAGAAGGCTATCTCCATCACTAAGGACCAACCACCCTGGGCTCCATCTCTTCTCCCCCCTACCGTCCGGTCGCCGGTTTCGCAGCATCCGTACAACAAGGACTACCAGGTTTAAGGAGAGTTTTTATCCACAGGCAGTGACCTACTGAACTGCTAGGAGTGCTGCCACTTTCATATCATAGTCATTACCATTACACTTTTATACTTTGCTGGATTTTCTGGACTCATCACAGCTACTGCACTGTATTCATGATGCTGCTGCACTACTGGCACTTTAAATGCTTTTAAATATTTTTGCACAATTCAAAACATGTAAATATCATATTGTTATTGTTATGTTCGTTTTTATTGTTTATAGTATTGTTTTAAAAATTCATACTGCGGGAGGGAATGGGGAGTAAGCATTCCATTGTACTTGTATAACATAACAGGCTAGAGCATCCATGGCAATACGTACCAAGCCTTCTAAAGCTTACCAAACAAAACTTAACTGGCTTTATTTGTATCCTGAAAGGAATACAACTCAAGCTCTCTTGAGCTGTATGTTGTGTGTGTAGAATGCTATTCCATGGTTGCTGTTTGTCCTCCTCAAGATGTGGTTGTAAGTGTTGATTTCTCAAGTCCTTTTGAAAAACGGCCTCGCTCGGGTTGATCAAAAATGTGCATTTGTAAATATTTTAAATAACGCTCCCATGCAGGCAGCAAAACCCTTTTCAAATCTGACTGCACAGCTGGTTCGTGTTCTTTGCCAATCCAATCCAATCTGTCTCAACCCTGAACCTTGTGCTTCTTTTGAGACATACCATATGCTTTGGAAATTGATTTTCAAATTGATTCAAACCTGAAACAGCAAATGTTACAGGCGACAATACCCGTACACACCACACACTCACACACACACTTACACGCACACGTACCCAGGTGTTTGTGTGTGTGTGTGTGTTTGTGTGTTTGTGTGTGTGTGTGTGTGTGTGTGTGTGTGTGTGTGTGTGTGTGTGTGTGTGTGTGCACATACATGCAATACTTGTGCAGGTGTGTACAGGTGTGTTGACACGCAAACACACACACACACACACACACACACACACACACACACACACACACACAAACACAAACACAATCAAATGACATGATTAGGTAATCTTTATAATTTCTTTAGCAAAAACAGTCCCTG
>CM051001.1:5430542-5440542 GCA_027704905.1 Muraenolepis orangiensis | reverse complement strand
GTTCATGACCATAGATGAGGGTAGGAACGAAGACACTCTTCTCTGTCCTGTGGCCCCACATTGGTGGAACGAACTCCCCACAGATGTCAGGACTGCAGAGTCACTCCCCATCTTCCACCGCAGGCTGAAAACCCATCTCTTCAGGACACACTACCCAGATGCTTCCTCGTAGCGCTAAGTCGATTATCTACTTTTCCCTTACTGTACTTTTACCTGAACTTATTGTACATCTACCTGAGCACTGGTTCAGTTCTTGGAGACTTGTTAGGAATGCACTTTTGACTTCTGGTGACGAGTTGTTCTCTTACCTTTAAACCTTTGTTGAAACACACTATTGTAAGTCGCTTTGGATAAAAGCGTCTGCTAAATGACTGGAATGTAATGTAATGAAATCTAATGACTGACCGGTAGATCGAGGGCTTTGCCTTCTAAAATAAAAATAAAAGTACAAAAGTAATAGTTATTGGGTACATGCTTGTCATTCTTATGAAAAGAACATATCCTCTCTACTCTCAAGTGTCTCTGGATGCTTTGTGTTGAGGTCGTTCCTCGGAGACTCAAGCCTCGGTAACTTCAAGGCTCCTTCTAACACTTATTTCGATATATACATATATATATATCTATCTCCAGGTCCAAGTCATTCCACTGTAACACCGGCCTTGTGGCTCCTGATGTAGGGCAGAGTTGAGTGTCGGGGACGGGGCTCCGGAGGGCCGTTACTTATTTTTACAAAGAATTGGAAAATGCCGCGTTGTAATGGCCCTCCGCTTTAATGGCAAGAAAGAGAGAAAATAGAAGAATTCACACCAATAAACTTCAGCAGGACCTTAGCGGTGTCATTTTGACATACTGCCTTTTACAAGAGAGACTTCCCTTGGTAGTGTGCAGAGGTGTATGTGTGTGTGTGTGTGTGTGTGTGTGTGTGTGTGTGTGTGTGTGTGTGTGTGTGTGTGTGTCTGCGTGCGTGTGTGTGTGTGTGTGTGCGTGTGTGTGTGTATGTGCGTGCGTGTGTGCGTGCGTGTGTGTGTGTCTGTGCGCGCGTGTGTGTGTGTGTGTGTCTGCGTGCGTGTGTGTGCGGGTGTGCATGTGTGTGTGTGTGTGTGTGTGTAAGTGCATGCGTACTGCAGTCTCTGGTCTGCATTGATTATGATGTTCCTTTGTTTTTTCCCCCCCCACCACCCCAGCAGCAGCAGCCTCCAGCGACTCTCCAGCCAATGGGAGCCAGCGGAAGCGCTTGTACTTCTAACGCACACATTTGGACAGCCTTGTGTTCCGAGTGGGTCGAAATGTGGACCAGACTTATCTTCTCATAGCGGCTTCACTTCACCTGACAGGGACTCCAATTTCAAGTGTGTGTGTGTGTGTGTGTGTGTGTGTGTGTGTGTGTGTGTGCGTGCGTGCGTGGTGGTGTGCGTGCGTGCGTGCTGCGTGCGTGCGTGCGTGGTGCGTGTGCGTGCGTGTGCGTGCGTGCGTGCGTGCGTGTGCGTGCGTGCGTGTGCGTGGTGTGTGTGTGTGTGTGTGTGTGTGTGTGTGTGTGTGTGTGTGTGTGTGTGTGTGTGTGTGTGTGTGTGTGTGTGTGTGTGTGTGTGTGTGTGTGTGTGTGTGCGTGCTGTGCGTGTGCGTGGTGCGTCGTGCGTGCGTGCTGCGTGTGTGTGTGTGTGTGTGTGTGTGTGTGTGTGTGTGCGTGCGCGAGGTGGGGCTTTAATTTTGTGACAGGAGTGACAGTGAATGAAACAATAGCCCTTTTGTCCGGGTGTCAAGCCAGTAACAGTTTGCTTGCTCAGTGCAGTATATTCCTGTCCTGTATTTGGTGATCACACCCACTTTGTATAGCATGTCAGACGTGAGAGATTCACCCCACCCCCCCCCACACACACACACACACACACACACACACACACAACCACACACACACACACACACACACACTGATTCATATCAGAGGAGTTAATCCAGTGTCTTGTTGTGTGTGTTGTCTTGTTGTGTGTGCTGTCTTGTTGTGTGTGTTGTCTTGTTGTGTGTGTTGTCTTGTTGTGTGTGTTGTCTTGTTGTGTGTGTTGTCTTGTTGTGTGTGTTATCTTGTTGTGAGTGTTGTCTTGTTGTGTGTGTTGTCTTGTTGTGTGTGCTGTCTTGTTGTGTGTGTTATCTTGTTGTGAGTGTTGTCTTGTTGTGTGTGTTGTCTTGGTGTGAGTGTTGTCTTGTTGTGTGTTGTCTTGTTGTGAGTGTTGTCTTGTTGTGTGTGTTGTCTTGTTGTGTGTGCTGTCTTGTTGTGTGTGTTGTCTTGTATGTGTGTTGTCTTGTTGTGTGTGTTGTCTTGTATGTGTGTTGTCTTGTTGTGTGTGTTGTCTTGTTGTGTGTGTTGTCTTGTTGTGTGTGCTGTCTTGTTGTGTGTGTTGTCTTGTATGTGTGTTGTCTTGTTGTGTGTGTTGTCTTGTATGTGTGTTGTCTTGTTGTGTGTGTTGTCTTGTTGTGTGTGCTGTCTTGTTGTGTGTGTTGTCTTGTTGTGTGTGTTGTCTTGTTGTGTGCTGTCTTGTTGTGTGTTGTCTTTGTGTATGTTGTCTTGTTGTGTGTGTTGTCTTGTTGTGTGTTGTCTTGTTGTGTGTGTTGTCTTGTTGTGTGTGCTGTCTTGTTGTGTGTGCTGTCTTGTTGTGTGTTGTCTTTGTGTATGTTGTCTTGTTGTGTGTGTTGTCTTTTTGTGTGTAGTCTTGTTGTGTGTTATCTTGTTATGAGTGTTGTCTTGTGTGTGTTGTTTTGTTGTGTGTGTTGTTTTGTTGTGTGTGCTGTCTTCGTGTGTGTGTGCTGTCTTGTTGTTTCTGTTGTCTTGTTCTGAGTGTTGTCTTATTGTGTGTGTTGTCTTGTTGTGTGTGTTGTCTTGTTGTGTGTGTTGTCTTGTTGTGTGTGCTGTCTTGTTGTGTGTTGTCTTGTTGTGTGTAGTCTTGTTGTGAGTGTTGTCTTGTGTGTATTGTCATTTTGTGTGTGCTATCCTGTGTGTGTTGTTTTGTTGTGTGTGTTGTCTTGTTGTGTGTGTTGTCTTGTTGTGTGTTGTCTTGTTGTGTGTAGTCTTGTTGTGAGTGTTGTCTTGTGTGTGTTGTCATTTTGTGTGTGCTATCCTGTGTGTGTTGTTTTGTTGTGTGTGTTGTTTTGTTGTGTGTGTTGTCTTGTTGTGTGTGTTGTTTTGTTGTGTGTGTTGTCTTGTTGTGTGTGTTGTCAGCTTCTCTAAAGCGGAGGGATCCCTCGTGACAACGTGAGTTCCAGAGGACCTGAGGTCCAGGCAGATGTTCTCCTCACACCAGAGGAGTGGAGGCTGCGCCGCTGAAGAAGACATTAGTGTTGCAAAACGCAAAACATTGGTAACTGAAAATGGCGATCTATTTACATAAAGTAGAAATAAACCACCGAAAACATATCGGCCATTAAATTGACAAAGTGTAAATTCAGGGGAAAAATTCAATCATCCCGTCTGTCTCCCACCTGAACACACACACACACACACAGTCAAAACACACACACACACACACACACACACACACACACACACACACACCCTCTGAACACACACCCTCTGAACACACACAATTACACACACACCCTCTGAACACACACACACACACACACACACATACACACACACAAACACACGCACACACACACACACACACCCTCTGGACACACACCCTCTGAACACACACAATTACACACACACACCCTCTGAACACACCCATTCACACACACACACACACACACACACACACACACACACATTCAGACACACCCTCTGAACACACACCCTCTGAACACACACAATTACACACACACCCTCTGAACACACACATTCACACACACACACATACAAAACCCTAAACACACACAAATACACACACAAAACACATACACACACACACACACACACACACACACACACACACTCCTCATGCCACCCACACACATACACACACACACACACACACACACACACACACACACACACACACACACACACACACACACACATACACACACACACACACACACACACACACACACTCACACACACACACACACACACACACACACACACACTCCTCATGCCACCCACACACATATACACACACACACACACACACACACACACACACACACACACACACACACACACATACACACACACATACACACACTCACACACATCCGTTCACACACACGCACACACACACACACAGTCACACACACACACACACACACACACACACACACACACACTCAGGTAGGCACACACACACACACACTCACACACACACACACACACACACACACACACACACACACTCACACACACACACACACACACACACACACACACACACACACACACACACACACACACACACACTATGCAGCCCCTATTGTGATTGGCTTATTTCTTCAAGGTGGGGGGGGGGGGGGTCTTTCAGCCCTGCCTCCCTACCTGCCAGAGGCCCCCCGGGGGGCCTGCTTCCCTCTGTCCGTCTGAACGGACAAATGTGTCCCTTGAGACGGGCAGACCACACCCCCTCTCTGGGAGAAACCATGAGGGAAGAGCAACACGACGGCCGATGGGGGGTGGGGGAGGACGGGTGGGGGGGAGGCATGATGAAAAAACGTTTCCTTAAAAAGAGGACCAGAGACCTCCATCGCTCAAAGGTAACGGAAATAACTTGTATTTCAAGAGTGTTAAAGACCCCCCCCCCCCCCCCCCACCCCCTCCTCTCTCTCTCTCTTCCCTCCCTTTTTTTCCTCAGGCTATTCTCATATTCTTGTTACTCCCCGAGTGGAGCAATGCCGGATCTATTCCCTCCTTCCCTCCCTCCCTCCCTCCCTCCCTCCCTCCCTCTCCTCCCTCCTCCCTCCCTCCCTCCTGGTCTCCTCCTCCTCCACCTCGTTCATGGAGGTGATGGTGGTGGTGGTGGTGGAGGAGGTGGTGGTGGTGGTGGTGGAGGTGGTGGTGGTGGAGGAGGTGGTGGTGGAGGTGGTGGTGGGACTCTATTCAGCTCTAGTCTCCACACTCTCTCATCTTTAGCCCTGAGTCCTTGTCAAGTCACCCGAAGTGAGAGGAAAGAAGGGAAGCAAGGTCGAGAGAAAGAAAGAATTATAACAGACAGAATTGGTGTGAAAAGGGTGATTGAGAGAGACAGAGAGAGAGAGAGAGAGAGAGAGAGAGAGAGAGAGGAGAGAGAGAGAGAGAGAGAGAGAGAGAGAGAGAGAGAGAGAGAGAGAGATAGTGGGTTCTGAAATGGTTTTTAATTAGTCATAATTGGCCACTGAGGAAACGTCTGTGGGAGGGAGTCTGAGAGAGGAGGGGATAACAACTCATATTTGACAGAGTGCTATATCTTTAACTTTGCAGACAATGCCTCTTTCTTCCTTATCTCCGCTCACACCCATAACCCAGCTGTCTCTATTTCTCCCCCTGAACCCCTTAAAAGGCGTCTCGGGGTGGTTCACATCGCAGCCAGATAGTTAAAAGTGCTTTTGGGAATGCTTCCAAGATTTCGGAATGAAGAAAAGTGTTTTTGTGAAGCGGCGTTGAAGCGGCGGTGAGGGAAACATGAGCAGGGCCCTGAAGTCTCTCTGTAATCGGAGGCACGCCGTCATCACGGCAAAACAACAACTTAGAAAGTCAAATCGGTCCTCCTCGATTTGAGGAGATCGGCGGAGCACATGGGTTTTATGTTAACACATGAATTAACACAAACAACCCTGCGTTATCTCCGCACGTACTGTAGTCCCATCCAAACGAGTCTCCATTAACAGACACATGTTTCCAATGTCAAATCCAAGGTGTGTTTGCGTTTGTCTCATCTGTTTGATTTGCTGTCGCAGCACACAGGGACACCAGGGGAACCAGGGACACCAGGGGAACCAGGGACACCAGGGGAACCAGGGACACCAGGGACACCAGGGGAACCAGGGGAACCAGGGACACCAGGGACACCAGGGACACCAGGGGAACCAGGGACACCAGGGGAACCAGGGACACCAGGGGAACCAGGGACACCAGGGACACCAGGGGAACCAGGGGAACCAGGGACACCAGGGACACCAGGGGAACCAGGGACACCAGGGGCACCAGGGACACCAGGGACACCAGGGACACCAGGGGAACCAGGGACACCAGGGACACCAGGGGAACCAGGGACACCAGGGGCACCAGGGACTCCAGGGGAACCAGGGACACCAGGGGAACCAGGGACACCAGGGGAACCAGGGACACCAGGGACCAGCAGGGACACCAGGGACACCAGGGACACCAGGGACACCAGGGGAACCAGGGACACCAGGGGAACCAGGGACACCAGGGGAACCAGGGACACCAGGGCCAGCAGGGACACCAGGGACACCAGGGACACCAGGGGAACCAGGGACACCAGGGACACCAGGGGAACCAGGGACACCAGGGGCACCAGGGACACCAGGGACACCAGGGAAACCAGGGACACCAGGGGAACCAGGGACACCAGGGACACCAGGGACACCAGGGGAACCAGGGACACCAGGGGAACCAGGGACACCAGGGACACCAGGGACACCAGGGACACCAGGGACACCAGGGACACCAGGGACTCCAGGGGAACCAGGGACACCAGGGGAACCAGGGACACCAGGGACACCAGGGGCACCCGAGTGTCAAAACATGGATGGTGGCAATGGTTTGCGTTGCTGCAAAGTTAATATGTTTTGCAATCAGCAAATGGATGCTTACTCTCAGTTGTCTGGAACTGCCACATTGTTCGAAGAATTCTCCCACAATTGTCCCACATTCTCTGGGTTGAAACAAGTCAAGGTACTGTTGTCGTCTTTTCCGAATCCACCGAACGGAGAGCCGCTTTCCTCTGTGTTACAGAGTGATGGTGACGGGATGGGTCGGATTCTGCTGACCGAAGCAGCAGAAACCGCTCGTTCACATTTAATGGATGGAAGATATTTGGCAGGAGAAATGCTTTCATCTTACGAGAGACTTTGTGGATGGTAGTGACACCACAGCACACCGTCACAATCTACTGCAGAGTTTGGACATGAGACTGTCAACTGGTTCCTGTCAACTGGTGACTATCAACTGGTGACTGTCAACTGGTTCCTGTCAACTGGTGACTGTCAACTGGAGACCGTCAACTAGTGACTGTCAACTGGTTCCTGTCAACTGGTGACTGTCAACTGGTTCCTGTCAACTGGTTCCTGTCTACTGGTTCCTGTCAACTGGTGACTGTCAACTGGTGACTATCAACTGGTGACTGGCAACTGGTTCCTGTCAACTGGTTCCTGTCAACTGGTGACTATCAACTGGTTCCTGTCAACTGGTGACTATCAACTGGAGACCCTCAACTTGTTCCTGTCAACTGGTTCCTGTCAACTGGTGACTATCACCCATATCCCATATCCCATATCCCATATCCCATATCCCATATCCCATATCCCATATCCCATATCCCATATCCTATCCCATATCCCCTCACCCATGAGCCGCCACGGTCCATCTAAATCAATCTCCTTAATTAGGACCTTCATTTGGTTTTCATGTTGACTTTGAAAGATCGGAGATGAGAATAAAAAGTCTGAATGTGTTTTTGTAGGTCTGAGGTCTTTAACTCTTCCTACTCTAACTCTCAATGTTCCTCCTTTCCCAGCAGCATGTCACCGTATCTATCTATACCTGTGTGTGTGCGTCAGCACGTATGTGTGTGTGTGTGCGTGTGTGTGTGTGTGTGTGTGTGTGTGTGTGTGTGTGTGTGTGTGTGTGTGTGTGTGTGTGTGTGTGTGTGTGTGTGTGTGTGTGTGTGTGTTCGGCAGGGGAATGGCTGCGTGCTTATCGGTACACAGGTGAGCTCAGCGGTGCTCGGTTGCCAGGCCGACATGTCTCGCCCCCAGGCTCCCTCGGTTGGCAACCTCCAAACACTTACTCTGACACACACATACACACACACACACACACACACACACACACATATGATGCACGCACACACACGCGCGCACCACACACACGTGCACATGTACACACACACGCACACACACACACACACACACAAGCGCGCGCACACACACAAACACACACACACACACACACACACACACACACTCACAAGAACACACCAACAAGCCCATGCCCAGTAAAGCACCAGGGGTTTAGGGTTGGAACCCATCAAGCCTCACTCAGAAAAAATCTTCATCAATGTTGTGCCTCACAAAACAAACACAGAAACACACAAACAGACAAACACACAAACACACACAAACACACAAATACACAAATGCACACAAACACACAAACACACAAACACACAAACACACAAACACACAAATACGCAAACACACAAACACACACAAACACACACAAACACACAAATACACAAACACGCAAACACACAAATACGCAAACACACAAATACACAAACACGCAAACACACAAACACGCAAATACACAAATACACAAATACACAAACACACAAATACACAAACACACAAATACACAAATACGCAAATACACACACTTATTTCTCCTCCCCCCCCCTCCTCTGCAGGAACCCAAAGTGAGCTGCCAACTCATTCCCTGCCTGGCGCTCCAGCCAGCATTCAGGCCGCGGCGGTGCGTCTCCAATCAGCCCCTAACTGCTATTTGTCAACATCCAGATATTGCGTCCGGCCCGTGGCGGGGACGCTCCAGCGTGGGCTCCTGGCCGTTGCTAGGTGACGGAGGCGAGCTACCTCTCGGTTAAGTGGTCCAGGGCATCGTTGGACAATTGTTGGATATGCATAAATGGAGGAGGAGGAGGAAAGGGGGGGGGAGAATTGCTCAAAATGCTGTGTTCGTTGCCTCATTTGCACACACACACACACACACACACACACACACACACACACACACCCGCATTGCTCCAAAAAGTCATTATTCTCTTCGTTTCACTTTTGCATTTGTATTGTCCTCTCCTTCTCTCTCTCTCTCTCTCTCTCTCTCTGTTCATCTCTTGGTCTCTCCCTCCCTCCCTCCCTCCCTCTCTCTCTCTCTCTCTCTCTGTCTCCCTCTATCTACCTCGCTCACTTTCTCTCTCTCTTTGTCTCTCTCTCTCTCTCTCTCTCTCTCTCTCTCTCTCTCTCTCTCTCTCTCTCTCTCTCTCTCTCTCTCTCTCTCTCTCTCTCTCTCTCTCTCTCTCTCTCTCTCTATCTCTCTCTCTCTCTGTGCTGGTGTCTTCCCTCCCATCCGTCTTCCTGTGTTGTTCCAGCCGCCCCCCCCGCTGGCTGCTAATCAGGCCCCGGTGAGAGTGTTTAAGTGCATTCTGGAGCACGCGCTCAGCATTAGCATGGCTATTAGCCTAGTGTTGATATTTTGGCTGGGAGGGGCAACCCCCCCCCCCCACACACACACACACACACACACACACAAAAGTAATAATGCCCTGGGTTGAAGTATACCACACACACAGATAAATACACACAAACACAGACACACACATAAACAGACACACAAACACACACAACCCCCCCCCCCCCCACACACACACACACACACACACACACGTTCTCGGAGGCAGGGACAGACAGGCCCAAAGCTGGTTAGTCAGTCAGTCAATCAGTCAGTCAGTCAGTCAAACAGTCTGACACTAACAGTCTTCAGGAGCTCACAGTGACAGAGTACAGCTACTGTTGGGATAATGATAGAATCTGACAGGGGAAAGAGTCTCTCCCTTAAGTCACACACAGCAGGTAGGCACACACACACAAACACACACACACACACACACACACACACACACACACACACACACACACACACACACACACGCCCTGGTGAAGAGATTAATATGCAAGGCCTGCAGAGAGAGACGGGGTGGGAACGCATCAGTGTGTGCATTAGCACACATGGTGAATCCAATCAGATCCTCTGTAACACACACACCAATGAGCACACACATACACACACACACCAATGAGCACACACATACACACGCACACACGCAAACACACACACACA
>CM051001.1:5423042-5425542 GCA_027704905.1 Muraenolepis orangiensis | reverse complement strand
GGGAGGAGGAGAGGGAGGAGAAAAGGAGAAGAGGAGGAGGAGGAGGAGGAGGAGGAGGAGGAGGAGGAGGAGGGTGAGGGAAGAAAGGTGTGGAGAGGAGGCGAGGAGAGAAAGAAAGGGAAGGAGAGGAGAAAATGACATGTTTTGGTCTGAAGTACCAAGGGAGCATTTGAATGACAATCCGTTTGCCTCCACGCTTGGCAGAGCCACATACTAAGCAGTCAACCCAAGGCAACTCAACCCTTGGTTGTTTCTGTGTTTGTGCAGCGTGAGAACAGACATGTTGTTACCACGCATTACACCACATCCATAAAAAGATGGAGGAAGCTTCATCTTCATCAGAGTCCTCTCTCAACAACATCTGAAGGGTGGAAAATGTTGTGGCTTATTTTCGGTTCTTTTCATTCGATTTACTTGGCGATATCGATTCCCGCCACCCCTATTGATGTGAAGAATTGCATAAAGATGTCATCATCAAATTTAAATGTAAATTTATGATGTCGATACTCAGTGGCCAATTAGTCTCAGAAATCAAGACTCTAGATTAAGGTCCAAAGATGATGATCAGGCCATTCGACTTTCTGTCACGGCCAGCAGTACTAAACTCTGAAACATGTGTCTGTAAAGGTTTCAAATCCACACGGTGTAGACCAGGCCACTGTAGAAATACACTTAGTAAAAACCACCTTCTGAAACCTTCATCCACTCACACCAATGACTTTGCGTCTGTAGAACATCTCTGTAACGGCGTAACTCCGCCCCCTTTGTACTTTCTGGTTTCCGGCCCAGACTGTGTACCGGCTACCCCTTCCAGAAGGTTCCCATCGCCATATTTAGATTAAGAATTTTGATGAATCACATTAGCGAAGGTTGATGGTAACGGCCAAAGTCTAATCGACTTCCTCTGATTCACATAAAAGTTGATCCGCTCGCTTGAGGTGGTTTTTGGACTGATTCCAATCAAATTCATTCGCAAAAGCTGGAGTTGGAAACAACTTTGCCGAATCAATTCTGACGTAGCGGACTTTGAACTCACATGATTTACGCTGTGGGCTTCTTCTCAAGCGTTCCGATGACCCGGAAATATTGGCTAGCTTCACCGCCCGATATCCGATATATCGCTGACGGTAGTTTTTTTCGCTACAACTTGTTGGTGGAAACACAACTAATTGGCATTTCTTTATTTTTTGTTTTGTGCGAAATTCCAAAAGTGCGCTTAAAATTCTCTCTCTGACTGTGAGATGGAAACCCAGCCAGTGCAGGACCGCTGGATTCTAAATGAGTGGCCGCCGTCTGGGTTAAAGGACTGGGTGGGTCGGCCGTGGCTCTGAGTCTCTCTCTGTCTCTCTCTATTGGATTCTGTTTTGATTCTCAAGTGAAGTCATTTCCATAATTGTCCCTCCAGGTGGCTTGTCTAGCTGTGTCATGTTTGAATAAAAAGTATAGTTTTTCAGTATTTGCATAATTTATTTCCCCTTCTCCCTTTTTCGTGTACAGAAGGTTTTTTGAAAAGTATATTTTCAAAGATGGCAAGAATATAACGGAGGGAAAATACATTTGTAAAACATGTCACATAACGGGGCTTCTCATTTAGTCAAAGGACTTTCTCTAGATCGGCTAGTTCCCAAAGTACGTCTGGGGGTACGCCAACAAAACATGTGGAATAGTATACACAGTGTATCAGTAACAGTTCATGGTCCTATGACTGGGAACAATAACAAGATGGCCTAGTCCTTATAAACTCTTATTTATAATATCTTAAGGGTTTAAGGGTGACTTTCATTCAGTGCTTCAACTTTCAAATAATGACTCCTTATTCAAATCATTGGCAGAAAGTTCTTAACAAATCATAACAGAAGTTATCATAACAGAAGTTATCATAACAGCGTTACCGAACACATCATAGTAATTAAGTAATTGAATTATGTTTCTTGGCGGTTGTATTCCTCGCTCTTTAGAGAGAAACATTATTTTGTTTTGTGCTTATATTAAATATAATTATATTCCAGGTGCTTTGTAATCAGATGTGGCTTTAGCTTGGCTTCATGGATACGCTGGCGGCTGAAGACACATGACGCACTTCGGTCTCCCATCGCTGTTATCAATAAAACCAAAGTCAACATAATTGTGGCCGAATTGTCGCAATTTAGCTAATTTAGGTTTAGCGAGACTCGACAATTGTGGACTGATCGGAATGACTGAAATATTGATCCGTATTTAACTCACAAGCTAGCGGGATGGCTAATAAGCCGAGCTACGCAGCAGCAGAAACGGTTCGTTGCGAGTGAATGATTGACGTGATGTGTCACAATCACATTGGAATTTCTATTGGCCCAAAGCTAACATGGGCGGGAGTAATGAACACAATATGCTTATTTGATTGGTGCAAATGGTCTGTAGATATGCATTTTTTTTTAAACAGCGCAATAAAAAAAAAGTATATATATATTTGATTAGATTTATTTATTTTATTTTTTATTTTGAGAACCACTGCAGTAGG
>CM051001.1:5410542-5420542 GCA_027704905.1 Muraenolepis orangiensis | reverse complement strand
AGAAGAAGAAGAAGAAGAAGAAGAAGAAGAAGAAGAAGAAGAAGAAGAAGAAGAAGAAGAAGAAGAAGAAGGAAAGAGAATCAGAATGAGGAGGGGGGGGTATGAGGCTGCTAAGGATGGGGGGTGTCAATCTTAAGACCGCGGAAATACGGGCGACTGAAGACTGAAGCTAACGTTAACGCTTAAAAGCGTGGTAGCAGGACGCAGTCGCGCGGACAGCGGGTCTGACGCTAGCTTTGGCTTCCCGGCTGCTAGAGGGACCAGGAGTCGCTGGATGAAACGCTTCAGGTCAGGGCGGTCGTAGCTCAGGATGTTGGGACTTGGGGCTTGGGAGCCGGAGGGTCGCCGGTTCAAGTCCCCAAAACACTGCCTGAGCACTGCCTGGCCTGCTCAGGTGCCCTTGAGCAAGGCACTAGATCCCTTACACTGCTCCCTGGGCAGCTGTATATACAATAGCTGATAGCCACTGCTCCTAATACTAGGATGGGTTAAATGCAGAGGAACACATTTCACTGTGAGTGTACATGTATGTGACCAATAAAGAGGATCCAATCCTCCAGATTTAGATTCAGATGCAAACTGGTGTCAGTGCCGTACATTGGGACCAGACGAGAGATGTGGTTTCACATTAAACAAAATGTTACTTTACTTTTCACGGCAAACTGAGACTTTCTTCACTTGCAAAATTATCTTCAAATGGACAAAGCCCATATGTGTGATTCATGGCACCGTTCAAACAGGATCAACAGGATCAACAGAGATCAACAGAGATCAACAGGATCAACAGAGATCAACAGAGATCAACAGAGATCAACAGGATCAACAGAGATCAACAGAGATCAACAGGGATCAACAGGATCAACAGGATCACAGATCAACAGAGATCAACAGAGATCAACAGAGATCAACAGGATCAACAGAGATCAACAGGATCAACAGAGATCAACAGAGATCAACAGGATCAACAGAGATCAACAGAGATCAACAGGATCAACAGAGATCAACAGAGATCAACAGAGATCAACATGGATCAACAGGGATCAACAGAGATCAACAGAGATCAACAGAGATCAACAGAGATCAACAGAGATCAACAGGGATCAACAGAGATCAACAGGATCAACAGGATCAACAGGATCAACAGAGATCAACAGAGAACAACAGAGATCAACAGGATCAACAGAGATCAACAGGATCAACAGAGATCAACAGAGATCAACAGGATCAACAGAGATCAACAGGATCAACAGAGATCAACAGGATCAACAGAGATCAACAGAGATCAACAGAGATCAACAGGGATCAACAGGATCAACAGAGATCAACAGGATCAACAGAGATCAACAGGATCAACAGAGATCAACAGAGATCAACAGGATCAACAGAGATCCGGCCCCGTGGGGGGGGCATTGGAAGGGGCGGGGCTTGGAACCAACGCCATGCATCCCAGCGTTGAGATTCCGCCCAGACCTTTTCTTCACACTGCATTCATTTAGTTTGACTAAGAGATGCATGCAACTCATTCTTCTTTGGTTGCAGCGACTAATTAACTGAATTAATTCTGATTAACTGGTTAATCATAGTCCAAAAATATGAAATGTTGACACTGTTGGTGAACCAGAGACCCGTGATCACGTCAACATGACCGCCTCCTCCTCCTCCTCCTCCTCCTCCTCCCTCCTCTTCCTCCCTCCCTTCCTCCTCCTCGTCCTCCACCTCCTTCACCTCTGATTCCTCCTCCTCCTCCTCCTCTTCCTCCCCCTCCTCCTCCAACACCTCCTCCCCTTCCTCCTCTTCCTCCTCTTTCTCCACTTCACCCTCCTCCTCTTCCTCCTCCTCCTCCTTTACCTCCTCCTCTCCTTCCCCCTCTCCCTCCTCCTCTCCTTCCCCCTCTCCCTCCTCCTCTACTTCCTCCTCTTCCTCCTCCTTCACCTCTCCCTCCTCCTCTTCCTCCTCTCCTCCTCCTCTCCTCCTCCTCTCCTCCTCTCCTTCCTCTCCTCCTCCCCCTCCTCGTCCTCTCCTCCTCCTCCTCCTCCTCTCTCCTCCTCCTCCTCCTCCTCTCTCCTCCTCCTCCTCCTCTCCTCCTCCTCTCCTTCCTCCTCCTCCTCCCCCTCTCCTCCTCCTCTCCTTCCTCCTCCTCCTCCCCTCTCCTTCCTCCTCTCCTTCCTACTCCTCCTCCCCCTCTTCCTCCTCCTCTCCTTCCTCCTCCTCCTCCCCCTCTCCCTCCTCCTCTCCTTCCTCCTCCTCCTCCTCCTCCCCCTCTCCCTCCTCCTCTCCTTCCTACTCCTCCTCCCCCTCTTCCTCCTTCCTCCTCCTCCTCCTCCTCCTCCTCCTCCTCCTCCTCCCCCTCTCCCTCCTCCTCTCCTTCCTCCTCCTCCTCCCCCTCTTCCTCCTCCTCTCCTTCCTCCTCCTCCTCCCCCTCTTCCTCCTCCTCTCCTTCCTCCTCCTCCTCCTTCTACCTGCTTTCCCTCCACTTGCCAGTTTGCATTGTTAAATCAAACTGAACTGTACAGACCTGTAGTGGAACCTGGAAACTCATTCAATGCTGAACTGCATACTCACGTACAACCACACACACCACACACACACACCACACACACACCCACACACACCCACACACCACCCACATGGTTGTAGGACTGAATAAATAGTCATTGTAGTAGTTGTAGTTTGTTGTAGTTGTTGTAGTTTGTTTGTTCAGCATTGCATCCTGTTAAGAGAAAGACATTGAGACTGATGGAGAGCCAGCCAAGTGGCAACTTTTCAGCTATATATATGTATATGTATATATATATATACACATACATATATATATATATACAGTATATGTATATGTATATGTATATACATATATATATATATATACACATACATATATATATATATGTATATATATATATATGTGTATATATATACACATACATATATATATATATGTATATGTATATGTATATACATATATATATATATACACATACATATATATATATATACAAATACATATACATATACGTATATATGTATATATATACACATATATATATATACATATACATATACATATACATATATATATATACAAATACATATGCATATACATATACATATATATATATATACATATATATATATATATTAGGGCTGTCAAAATTAATCTCTAGACTTTAAGGCACACAATTTTTTTTACTCAAATGAATCATCGTATCGGTTTAGACGGATCCTCCTCAGTGTTCACCTGGTAATGAGCTGAGAGGCTCCTCCCTCAGTGTTCACCTGGTAATGAGCTGAGAGGCTCCTCCTCAGTGTTCACCTGGTAATGAGCTGAGAGGCTCCTCCCTCAGTGTTCACCTGGTAATGACCTGAGAGGCTCCTCCCTCAGTGTTTCCACCTGGTAATGACCTGAGAGGCTCCTCCTCAGTGTTCACCTGGTAATGACTGAGAGGCTCCTCCCTCAGTGTTCACCTGGTAATGAGCTGAGAGGCTCCTCCCTCAGTGTTCACCTGGTAATGAGCTGAGAGGCTCCTCCCTCAGTGTTTCCACCTGGTAATGAGCTGAGAGGCTCCTCCCTCAGTGTTCACCTGGTAATGAACTGAGAGGCTCCTCCCTCAGTGTTCACCTGGTAATGAGCTGAGAGGCTCCTCCCTCAGTGTTTCCACCTGGTAATGAGCTGAGAGGCTCCTCCCTCAGTGTTCACCTGGTAATGAGCTGAGAGGCTCCTCCCTCAGTGTTTCCAGCCTGGTAATGAGCTGAGAGGCTCCTCCCTCAGTGTTTCCAGCCTGGTAATGAACTGAGAGGCTCCTCCCTCAGTGTTTCCAGCCTGGTAATGAGCTGAGAGGCTCCTCCCTCAGTGTTTCCAGCCTGGTAATGAACTGAGAGGCTCCTCCCTCAGTGTTTCCAGCCTGGTAATGAGCTGAGAGGCTCCTCCCTCAGTGTTTCCAGCCTGGTAATGAACTGAGAGGCAGCGTGACGTTCAACCAACAGGATTGAGGAGACGCACCGCAGAGCGCTGGGCGGAACGTTTCACTTTTACACATCGAGCTTGCAATATGATAGCGGCAGCAAAGAAACTTCCTTTGAGCATATGCACTCACGTTGGTCTCACTCCAGGACTGTGGATTTGATGGGGCTTTAGCAAAGGGCCGTAAAATAGTTGGACATTTCAAACACAGTCCAGCAAACACAGCGGAGCTGAAAGTCCAGAAAGCCTCTCATGGGCAGAAGGAGGAGGAGCCAAGCCTCTCACTGGCAAAAGGAGGAGGAGCCAAGCCTCTCACGGGCAGAAGGAGGAGGAGCCAAGCCTCTCACGGGCAGAAGGAGGAGGAGCCAAGCCTCTCACGGGCAGAAGGAGGAGGAGCCAAGCCTCTCACGGGCAGAAGGAGGAGGAGCCAAGCCTCTCACGGGCAGAAGGAGGAGGAGCCAAGCCTCTCACGGGCAGAAGGAGGAGGAGCCTCATTCAGGATGGACCTACGCGCTGAAATTCAAGCCTGTGTGTCTGAGCAACTGGTTAAAAGAACAATAGACACATCAACCGGACTGGACTCATGTCACAAAAGTTGACACTGTTTCAATGTCCTTTTACAGCTAAGAATGTGAAAAAGGATTGTTCACATTTTGTTATTCAGTTTTCTTAAAGTGGTCTACTTGTTGCAACATTCATTTGCATGAGATGTTTCTTTGCAAACAATTTACAGGCAAGCTGTTTATGTTCACTTTGTTGCAGACATAATTTTGTAACAGATTATTTATGCAGTTGTCTGCTTAATATTAATCTTATTATTGCTGTTTTGAGCAATACTAAGCACTCCCTGAGACCTTTTTGCTCAGAAAAACTAAAGGGAAAAGTAACAAATAAAATAATAAAAATCTCTAACTGCTTTTAGCATTTCATTCTTCCATTTGTTTTGCCACCCGCAAAAAAACAAACTACAAGTAAATATGTTTATTTTAAACTTAAACAGAATTTTCTTGTGATTAATCCGATTAAATATTTGGATCTATTGACAGCACTAATATATCACCTTACCGTGGTGGAGAGGTTTGGGTGTCCCTGTGAACCTGAGAGCTGTGTTGTCTGGAGCCCACTGGGTCGGTTGCACTGCCAGTCAAGTGGCAGTGAAGGCAGGGGGCCTCGACAGACCAAACCCAGGTGACAGAGACTGGCTTTGGGGACGTGGAATGTCCCTTCTCTGGGGGGGAAGGAGCCTGAGCTTGTGTGGGAGGTGTAGTGCTACCAGTTAGATCTGGTGGGGCTTACCTCTACGCACATCATTGGCTCTGGAACTAAACTCCTGGATATTGGTTGGACTCTGTCCTTCTCTGGGCGGGTGTAGGGATACTCACAAGTCCCTGGCTGAGTTCTGTTATGTTGTAGTTTACCCCAGTGGACGAGAGGGTCGCCTCCCTAGGCCTTAAGGTCATGGAGGGAAAACTATGACAGTTGTTTGTGCCTATGCGCCAAACAACAGTTTGGAGTATCTTGGATAACACTTCTTGGACACCCTGGATGGAGTCCTGCATGGGGCTCCTATAGGGGACTCCATAGTCCTTCTGTGAGACATCAACGCACACGTGGGCAACGATGGGGAGACTTGGAGGGGCGTGATGGGGACACTGAACTACAGTTGTCAGTGTTCAAAGCTTCTATTGCTAAAGCTGGTTTGGTGCCTCTAAAGGGCAGCAACCCTTGGACTTCGTTGTGGACACAAGTGGTCAGGGAAACATTCTGACTGAAGAAGGAGGCCTTCCGGCTATGTTAGCCGACCTGCACCGACCAGCTGAATCCTGTGTTCACCGACATCTACAATGCATCACTGCAACAGTCTGTCGTCCCAGTGTGCTTCAAGGGACAACCATTGTAACGTTACCCAAAAAGACCAAGGTAACATGCATCAATGACTATCTTCCAGTGGCTTTAACACCCATAGCCATGAAGTGCCTGGAGAATCCCTAGACCCACTCCAGTTTGCATACAGACCAAACAGGTCTGTAAATGACGCCATTTCCCTGGCACTACACACGGCCCAGCAGCACCTAGACAAGAGGGACACCTACGTCAGACTGCTGTTTATTGACTACAGCTCGGCGTTCAACACCATCGTTCCCTCCAAAAAACTCCCTCCTGAAACTGAGGGATCCCATCTGTAACTGGATTATTGACTTCCTGATGGGCAGGCCTCAAGTGGTGAAGATTGGGAACAACATCTCATCCACTCTGGTCCTCAACACCGGAGCACCCCAAGGCTGCTGCCTCAGTCCCCGTCTGTACTCGCTGTACACACATGACTGTACTGCCATGCACAGCAATAATCGGATTATCAAGTTTGCAGATGACACCACAGTCATCGGCCTGATAAGCGAGGGCAACGAAACGGAGTACAGAGATGAGGTGTTCCGGCTGACGCGATGGTGTGAGGACAACAGCCTCGCACTGCAAGACCAAGGAGCTCATCGTGGACTTCAGGAGCCACTGGGGCACCCACTCCACCATCAGCCTGGACGGGACACCGTTGGAAGTTGTCAGCTGCTTCCGTTTCCTTGGGCTATAGATTTCCGATAACCTGGCGTGGACCTGCAACACGGAGGTCATGCAGAAGAAGGGACACCAGCGCCTCTATGCTCTGCGGAGCCTCAGAAAAAGCGGAATAGGCCAGAGGTGGCTAGTGAACTTCTACCATGGCTCCGTAGAGAGAGCGTCCTGACGGGTGGCGTCACTGTGTGGTACGGCAACACCACTGCACAGGACAAGAAAGCCACCTAGAGGGTCGTGAGGATGGCAGAGAAGATCATCGGTTGTGCACTTCCATGAGGAGATCTGTAGGACCAGATGTCAGAAGAAGGCCATGTCCATCATAAAGGAATGCAACCACCCTGGGCTCCATCTCTTCTCCCCCCTACCGTCTGGTCGCCGGTTGCTCAGCATCCGTACAGCAAGGACTACCAGGTTTAAGGATAGTTTTTATCCACAGGCAGTGCACTTACTGAAGGAGTGCTGCCACTTTCATAACATGCCATTAACATTACACTTACATACTTTGCTGGACTTTCTGGACTCATCACAGTTACTGCACTGTATTCATGATGCTGCTGCACTACTGGCACTTTAAATGCTTTTTTTTAATTGTACATTCAACACATGTACAGTCACTTTGCTGCTCTTTTTTGGTTTATTTTTATTGTATATATTATTTTAATTTTTATAGTATTTTTTGGAGATGTATACTGCCGGAGGGAATGGGGAGTAAAGCATTCCTACGAACCTGTGGCCATTGGCCAACACAAATATCTTGTATCCTGGAGGGGGCTTGGGGCCCATCCGGTCTACATGTGTTTTGTGGATTTGGAGAAGGCATATGATCGGGTCCCCCGGGAAATACTGTGGGGGGTGCTGCAGGAGTATGGGGTGCTACTGAGGGCCATCCAATCTCTGTACTCCCAAAGCAAGAGCTGTGTCCGGATTCTCGGTAGTAAGTCGGCCTGTTCTCAGCGGGTGTTGGCCTCCGCCAGGGCTGCGCTTTGTCACCCATCCTGTTTGTGGTTTTCATGGACAGGATTTCAAGGCGTAGTCATGGAGGGGAGGGGTTTCAGTATGGAGGGCTCAGGATTGAATCGCTGCTGTTTGCAGATGATGTGGTCCTGTTTGCGTCATCAGTATGTGACCTTCAGCACTCACTGGATCGGTTTGCAGCGGAGTTTGAAGCGGCTGGGATGAGGATCAGCACCTCCAAATCTGAGGCCATGGTTCTCAGCAGGAAACCGGTGGATTCTCTTCTCCAAGTGAGGACTGAGTCCTTACCCCAAGTGAAGGAGTTCAAGTATCTCGGGGTCTTGTTCTCGAGTGAGGGGACGATGGAGCATGAGATTGACCGGAGAATAGGTGCAGTGGGAGCGGTATTGGGTGCACTTTACCACCGTGGACCTAAAGAGAGCTGAGCCAGAAGGCAAAGCTCTCGATCTACCGATCAGTCTTCGTTCCTACCCTCACATATGGTCATGAACAATGGGTAATGACCGAAAAGACGAGATCGCGAATACAAGCGGCCAAACTGAGTTTCCTCTGGAGGGTGGCTGGCATCTCCCTGAGGGATAGGGTGAGAAGCTCAGTCACTCGTGAGAGACTCGGAGCAGAGCCGCTGCTCCTACGCGTAGAAAGGAGCCAGTTGAGGTGGTTCGGGCATCTAGTAAGGATGCTTCCTGGTCACCCTCTGAGGGAGGCACATCCAGCTGGGAGGAGACCACAGGAGAACACAATCACCCAGTCAGAGCTGGACGATGTTGCCAGGGAGAGGGAAGTTTGGAGTCACCTGCTGAAGCTGCTACCTCCGCGACATGAACCGGATAAGCAGTAGACAATGGATGAATGTATATATATATATATATATATATCAGGGTTTCCGTTAGCCGGTATTTACCGGTTTTTAGCGGGTAAAATTTATAAAAAAACGGTAATTTAAAAACCTGCCGGTCAAAATGTCCGTTAATAATGTTGGGTTTTGCTCATGAAGTGACCAATCAGCTGCCGCTCCTCTCATCGACGTCAAGCGCGCCCGACGAGATGCAGGTGCAGTGATGTCCGCTCCACGGCTATGGGGCTTTAATGTTTGCGACAGCTTGCCAAGTGCTCATTTCTGAGTTCAGCGAGCTGTACCCCGACTGGGCCACACTGGCTAAAATTGCCTGTGTTCTGCCCGTGTCAAGTGTGCCAGCAGAGAGGGGCTTCTCCCTGCAGAATCGTTGGAAAACGATTCATATGTGCTACACATGCAACACAGATATAAACATGGGATGAGTGTATGTTATGTGTTTATATATAAACATAAAACATACCTACAGATACATATAGATATGGGATCAAATATTTTACTTATGAGTAACTGTCACATGCAATTCTGTGTTGTGATTTTAATGTCCTAGCTGGTTTAGGGTGAAACACCCAATATGATGAAGGGAACACAGTCAACATGTACAGTCAAACATGTAACTAATACTAATCAAACAGTCATCCATATAGCTCATACTAATCAAACAGTTATCCATGTAACTAATACTAATCAAACAGTCATCCATGTAACTCATACTAATCAAACAGTCATCCATATAGCTCATACTAATCAAACAGTCATCCATGTAACTAATACTAATCAAACAGTCATGTAACTAATACTAATCAAACAGTTATCCATGTAACTAATACTAATCAAACAGTCATCCATGTAACTCATACTAATCAAACAGTCATCCATATAGCTCATACTAATCAAACAGTTATCCATGTAACTAATACTAATCAAACAGTCATCCATGTAACTCATACTAATCAAACAGTCATCCATATAGCTCATACTAATCAAACAGTCATCCATGTAACTAATACTAATCAAACAGTCATGTAACTAATACTAATCAAACAGTCATCCATGTAACTCATACTAATCAAACAGTCATCCATGTAACTAATACTAATCAAACAGTCATCCATGTAACTCATACTAATCAAACAGTCATCCATATAGCTCATACTAATCAAACAGTTATCCATGTAACTAATACTAATCAAACAGTCATCCATGTAACTCATACTAATCAAACAGTCATCCATATAGCTCATACTAATCAAACAGTCATCCATGTAACTAATACTAATCAAACAGTCATGTAACTAATACTAATCAAACAGTCATCCATGTAACTCATACTAATCAAACAGTCATCCATGTAACTAATACTAATCAAACAGCCAACCATGTAACTAATACTAATCAAACAGTCATGTAACTAATACTAATCAAACAGTCATCCATGTAACTAATACTAATCAAACAGTCATCCATGTAACTAATACTAATCAAACAGTCATCCATGTAACTAATACTAATCAAACAGTCATGTAACTAATACTAATCAAACAGTCATGTAACTAATACTAACCAAACAGTCATCCATGTAACTAATACTAACCAAACAGTCATCCATGTAACTAATACTAATCAAACAGTCATGTAAC
>CM051001.1:5400542-5403042 GCA_027704905.1 Muraenolepis orangiensis | reverse complement strand
TGTTTCGGAAACTTTGGCTACCTTCTGCATCGTGCAGATGTCTGACTTTCATTGTCACTTATATATAATATATAACTTGACTCTGAAACTTCAAATTAAGTTATGTGAATACCTGATTTAATGGATGTGACATTTTTATTAAATAGGGCGGACCAGGACTTTTACCCAGAAAAGCGTCCAGCAGGGATTTCTAAATCGCCAAACATTTTCGGGACTCGGCTTTTGCTCCCTTCAGTCACATTACTGAACGGAACTTTACTTTGACATCTCCCCATTGGCCGGCATGTAGGCTACAACCTAAGCTCTGCTCGCAAACATTGGTCAACCTGCATCTCCGTCATTACCCCCCCCCCGTCCCCTCCCCCCCCCCCCCCCCCGCCCCCGGTTCTTCCTTTTTGGAAACCAAAATAAGGTCACCCTAAATGAAAATGTATATTTTAGATAATCATCACTTATAACTCTTGAGCTTCCGACCTCACTGAAAACTAAGCTCCCTTTGGTCTAAAGAATGAGGATAATCTTTCTTAGAACGATCATCATTGATTCAGGCAGTGGCCTATATTCACTAGACAGCAGCAGTGTCTCTGTAGTGCCAGCATTCCACTAAATGTATTCATCGAAAGCACACAGAGTTGGCAATTATAGATCCTTTTTTTATGGAACTTCATGTTCATATCACGTAAAAGCCTGATCGCCCATCAATTTGTGTACTTTCAAAGCAATCCATTTTTAAGATCCATAAAAGAGAAAACCTCGTCCAGGGGACATCGGCAGAAGGAAGCAAACCAAATGTATTCAAAGTAAAAGCCCCACTGTTACAGTAAGGAAGGTAGTTGGTGAACTTTAACAGCTTTTATTTTGAACGTCTCATCTTCCTTCAAACCTATAGCATACCTGTACACCTGTACATCCCTGAGTGTGGATATGATCAAGATTCATATGATTGACAGCCTTATGGAGCCTTATGCACATATCAATTCCACGTGGTAACCGCCAGGTGAGGTGGTTCAAATATGCTAAAGTGAGGATTTTGATACATTCTGAGAATATCAAATATGGTGCTGGGCCCCGTTGTTCATACGGCTAACTCAGTTCCTCTCTTGATATGCGTTTGGTTTCATCTTGGTTTACGTGCGCTCGGCGGAAGGAAATCAGGCTAATTGTGTGACGGCCAGCGAACACGGCGGCCTCCTGCCGTCCTCCCGCTATCTGGAACTAAGCACATCGGGGAAGGAGGGGGCGGAGAGCAGAGCCCCGAGCAGCGCTACGACATCACGCTGGGTAACAGTAAAAGCTTGTAAGCCGCGAGGTGACAAGAACCTCCAATTATAATTATTTTTTTTGGGTTGGATATAAAATAAAATAAACAGCGGCAAGTGTGTGTTTGAGTGAAGCGGTCCCGGAGCTCCGCGGGCCGGTAATAAGCTGCACTTGGTCTGGGTGGTTGACATTGATCTGTGTGGTTCAACTGTAAAGTACCACAAAGTAGCAGTCCGCTTTTGAAGCATCCAAACACACTGTTGTGTGACTCCAACCCATAGTGCTTCAGCCTCCCCGGTTAGTTTTATCTTTCTAAATCAACGGAATGACTCTCCTCTACGCTCCATCAGTTTTATAGTCACTGCAGCCAAGAAGGGTTGGCGTATTACTGACAGATTTCAGCGACAAAAGTTCAACTATCCGAGCTCTGGTAGAAACATGTCCTTGGCTACATTAAATGTATATTTAATGCTCACTGTAAGTAATATCTTCTTTGTCGAGGGTACTATTTCAGAGCCGGGGACGTGCGGTGAGGTCAGCGGCTGGGCAGACACCGAATATTCAAATCCAGATTTACATACATATGATATGCCCACACACAACTGTCAACCAATTATAGCTAACAACCAGAGTTTCTGCTATACTGTGGATATAATTACCTTCTTCAATTTAGAATCATATATAACCGGATTCTTATCCTGCACATAAAGTAAATATGACTCACATGTTGTTCACTAAAAATAAACAAAAGTGTGATCAATCGTATCACAAATGCAACTGCGGCGTACTTAATGACCAATATGATATATATAGTTTTCATATTTCATAACAGGAGATCACAATTTACAAATAATTCAGACAAAAAAAGTCTTCACATTGGTACGGAGACTTGTTGACCTCAGTTAGTCCCCTGTTTCAGGAAGCTGCACTTTAACAGGTTAACCGGATGCCTTAAGTCAGAATCTAGAGAAAAGGCAGAATGTTCGGTTTCAGATACCAAGCTCAGTTCAGTTGTGACTCACGCTCTGAGCCCAACCTGGAGCCCACCTGGTGCCCACCTGGAGCCCACCTGGTGCCCACCTGGTGCCCGGCTCAGAGATGACTCCGCCCACGGCCGCAGGGGCGACTTGTTTCCTGTCGTCTCATTGGTTAGATAAAGGCAACAAACCACCTTAAACGGTCATAGCCAAAGCCTCCTATTGCATTATGAGACGAATAGTTTTGCCACCTTGTTAGCATG
>CM051001.1:5390542-5395542 GCA_027704905.1 Muraenolepis orangiensis | reverse complement strand
ATTGTACTTGTTACAAATGGCCAATAAAAATATATTGTACCTAGTATCTTGTATCTTCGGTTCTCAAGCCAAGTTATTTTATTCTATTTTTATCTATTTTTATCTTATTTGTATAACTGCTGCCTGTCGTCGGGTATTGCACATAAGATTTTCACTCACTGCTTTATACTTGTGTAAACTGTGAAGTGACAATAAACCGGACTTGACTTGAAGGACCAACAGACTGAGCTGCTGCCCGGTTAGATCAGGACCAACATGTTATCACATGAATCGATTAGGTGAAGACCAACACATTATTAAGAGTATTGATTAGGTGAAGACTAACATGTTATTATGTGTATTAATAAGGTTGGGATCAACACAGTGGACACGCCAAGGTACACTCACACACACACACACACACACACACACACACTGGCGAATGAGTGTACACTCACTGAGTCAACAACACACTGAGATATGCTTCCATATTTATATGGACTATAAATATGGAAGAATATACTCCCAGCACTCAGATAAATTATCCACTCACAAGTTTTGCACTTGCATCCACACACACACACACACAAACACGCACACACACACACACACACACACACACACAAACACGCACACACACACACACACACATAACACACACACACACACACGCATGACACACTATACAAAAACACACCTTTAAATATCTTCCACAAGAAAACCAAATAAATACTGTCAAGCTTCAAAACCCTCAGACAGGAGCTGTGGAGGGGGGTGATAGACAGCGTGGAACGCCATTCAGAGGGGATCCCAGTTCCATAAGTCATCTCCAGGAGGAACCAGGGAATTAGCAGGGACAAAACGTAGGAGGAAGGTGATCTGAAACTGGAGGATTTAGATTGGAAGTAAAAGAGACAACAGGTGTGGGACCAGCCTGTGTGATGGCTACCACCTGAATCACTTCACTTCAACCAGCATGTCCATGTCCATGCCCATTAGCTTTCTCCTGAAGCGTAGAGGGCTGAGGGTTTAGGGTTAGCAACGCAGCACGTTGAACTGTGATTGAGGGCTGTACGAATCACATGGACTTAGTGAGGAGAAAGGAGGAGGACATACAGGGGCATACTGCAATGCCGAATTTTTAATAATATGACTCAAAATGTTCAAATATCTATATTTTTTGGATGACAGGGTCAAACTATTTTAGCAGAATAATGAAGGAAAAAGATTTGAAATGATTAGAAAAAATGTAACAACCAATGACATCAATCACTGACACACGCACATGCACATGCACACACACACGCACGCACGCACACACACACACGCAACACCCACACAAAAGAGGAAGTGATTTACCTCCGCCTCCACCCAGCAAGGTCTTGTTGGCTGAAAGAGAGACAAAAAAACAGAGTGAGCGCATTGAAAAGCCAGCAGCGAACACACGGCTGAAAGGAGTCTCTCTGCAGCTGTCGCCAACACGTGGAGGTGAGTGCTAACATCACCTCTGTTCGTCCTAAGGTCACGGGGATCCGTTCCGCTTAAGCACACCTATTTCTCTCCTTTTGTGGCAGGGAGCGCACATCGGGGCTGTTTGATATGAAAACCCATTTGGGCCGGCGCTGGAGTTACTTGTCATAGCGGTGAGCCTCGTGTCATCTTGATCTCCTCACCTCCGCCAGCAGCACATGTCTTACTCCTCTCATCTCCCACATCTGATTCACTACTACACAGCTGTTTGCGCTGCCGGCCCACCCGCCAGGACAACAACAACACCTCTTTCCACGACATACCGGTATGTGATCTATTTCTTTGGAAGGGAATGAATGAGTGAATGAGTGAGTGAGTGAGTGAATACAGCGTGAACACTGTTGTGGCCTCCCTTGTGTTGTCGGGCTCTTCTGATCCGCCGTGCCGCAGTCCTAATCTGGCAGCGCGGGCTGTTTACCTGTTTGCTGTTTGCCTGACGCCTCCTCCCTGTCTTAGCTGTCACTTGAATGTTCCAACCTGCGCCTGAGTCGACCTCAACAGATGGATGATGCCTAAAACATTGCAAAATGCAATTGCCTTTTGCATTTTTGCATTTTATTTTGTCCACAGAAGCAGGAAATAACCATCTCCCTACCACTCTTGCAATTCACACGGTTTTGAAGCACAGTGTGTGTGTGTGTGTGTGTGGGGTTGGTGGCTGGTTTAAAGCAGCCTCACCTGGCCTGAGTTGGACTGATTGGCTGGTGAGGCTGGTGAAGCACACCTGTGGGTCCTTGTATATGAAGGTCCACAGGTTAAAACAGCCTCCATTAAACACACTCAAGGGAGAGAGCTCTAGCATGTTCCATCTGCTCTGTTCACAATGATTCAAACTATTGTGACAAACCAGATTCCTCATCACCCTGTGTCCCTGTCTTTGGAAGGAGCCCTCAAGCAGCCATGTTACTGGCTAGTGGCAGCGTCATCTGCTACACACAGATAAAGCGGTGAAACACTATCAGCCTGGCTATTCAACCCACCAGGGTGAACGCATGTGCTCATTGGTACGAGTGTACCGAGCGAGAGCCAGGTGGGACGGAGCTGGCGATGGCACAGGACACGGTGCCGCAGCGCAGGCCAAACGGAGGAAGACGTTCGTGTTTTGTATGCAGCGCTGCTACTGGTGCTAGGTCCACATGTGGAGCAGACATCCAGGTGAGAAGCTGGTGGAAAGCTTCTCAATATGACCTCATGAAACACATTGACATGCTAACAAGGCTCAATGTGCCCAGGAGAATGTAGGAAATTCAGCAAATTCAGCGGTTCAGCAAAATAACCTATTTGGTGAAATAGCTGAGAGAAAACAATTTCTTTAATATAAATATATTGGGGGAACTTGCACTCTGGTACGTGGCGTGGATGCCTGCAAATACCAAAACAACACAAATGGCGAATTCTAGTTAAAGCCTTTCAAAGTTAGCAGCCATGCGAGAAGACAGCGCCAATAGCACAGCTGTCACACTCTGACCCACGTCATTAGCATCCACCTCTGATTCCCGTCACTGAGCACCATTTAAGTGTGCAAATTGCAGCAACCTGTCTGCCTGTGGAGGCTGCTAACATGTGGGTGAGCCTAGCAACCGACCCACGCCTCGTAAACACATGGGTAATCACAAGTAGCCCGTACATATCGGCAAAGTCAAGCCCGACCGCCCGAGGAGCACATGTTCAGAGCGCTTATTTGCATAGGGATCACATTTGGGTCATCGTGATCTCGTTAGGGAAAGCATAGAAGCTCAACAAAATAGTTTTGAAGTGATTCAACAACAGCAGTGGACGTGTTCCTTAGAACCTTTGCACTGTAAGTAACTCTCACAATTACATATTTTAGTTGTTCTACCCTGGTGTGGAAGGAATACACTAAGACATGAGAGAGAGAGAGAGAGAGAGAGAGAGAGAGAGAGAGAGAGAGAGAGAGAGAGAGAGAGAGAGAGAGAGAGAGAGAGAGAGAGAGAGAGAGAGAGAGAGAGAGAGAGAGAGAGAATTTGAGAGATGATTTCTTCTTTCTGCTTGCTATCAATGTCATCATCTCTTAGGGAACCTCTGTCTCCCCATCTTGTGCCATCGCCCGGAGCACAAAGTGACTTTTACCCAGCCTTCATCTGGTGATAATGTACAGCTCCCCACTGACCGACAAGGAAGGGGGGGGGGGGGGGGGTGTCCAAACTCACATGGTGCTTTTAGACTTCTTGGTCCTTGCTCCAGAGTTAATTGTATTCTTTGATTGGTTGTCGTTAGTAAGCCCCTCTGGATAAAAGGCCTCCGCTAAATGCAAACGTGAACTGCTAGGAATGCTGCCACTATCATATCAATGTCATTAACATTACACTATCATATCAATGTCATTAACATTACACTATCATATCATTGTCATTAACATTACACTATCATATCAATGTCATTAACATTACACTATCATATCATTGTCATTAACATTACACTATCATATCATTGTCATTAACATTACACTATCATATCAATGTCATTAACATTACACTATCATATCATTGTCATTAACATTACACTATCATACTTTTGCTGGACTTTCTTGACTCTACTGCAGCTACTGCACTGTACTGCACTGTATTCATGATGCTGCTGCACTACTGGCACTTTAAAATGCTTTAAAATGCTCTTTGCACAATTAAACACATATACATATCATCCATCAGTCACTTTATTGTTCTTTTTAATGTTCATTTTTTATTATGTGTAGTATTTTTATAGTATTGTTTTAGAAATGCATACTGCGGGAGGGAATGGGGAGTAAGCGTTCCATGGTACTGGTTGTTGCAAATGGCCAAGATGTGTGAGATGAGTTCCAGGATGGTGAGCCGTGGCGCCCTCCTGTCCGGCCGACATTACATTGGCGATTCATTAGGCGTGTTATTTAGCACAGCTGCTCACTTGAATTAAACACGCGTCCTGTTGTTGACTCACATGAAGGCAACCGCCTCAGGGCCGCCAGATAGTGAGACAGGAGAACTCTTGAATATTAGATGGGTTGTTTTTCCCCCCTTCATAAATACTTTTGAGAAATGCCTTCCCCCCCCCCCCCCCACCCCACCGACCCTTTGGGAGGGGGGAGGGCTGGACTGGCGAGCCAAAACCGCCAAAAATCTGTCACTGTGTGGCAGGGACGGCGTTCAGCCAGCACAGGGGGCGCCCCCTCCCACAGTCTCACAGCCATCCCACCCGTCTGGGATGGTTTGATTCCCCATCCGACCGTTTGAGCGGGAAAGGGAAGAAAAACAAAGAACCCCATCTCTCTCATCTCCAAGAGTTCATTACTGTTTTTCAGCGGGCTGCATCCGTCAACAACCTGTGTGCTGTGTGTGTGTGCTGTGTGTGTGTGTGTGTGTATTGTGTGCTGTGTGTGTGTGTGTGTATTGTGTGTGTGTGTGCTGTGTGTGTGTCTTGTGTGTGTGTGTGTCTTGTGTGTGTGTGTGCTGTGTGTGTGTGTGTGTGTGTGTGTGTGTGTGTGTGTGTGT
>CM051001.1:5353042-5358042 GCA_027704905.1 Muraenolepis orangiensis | reverse complement strand
ATTGGACTCACTTAGTTCTCCTTTGGTTCCAACAGAAGTTTTTACTGTAAAACCTTAGTTCTGCCGCTCTCCCCCCCCCCCCCCCCCTAACCCCGCAGTAAAGAGACTATTAAGAGTCAGCGCCTTAAGACTTTTTTCTAGGGGGAATCCGGAGGTTGTAACCCCCATCGTCGCTCCGTCGTCGCGGCGACGATGGAGCGACGATGGGGGTTACAACCTCCGGATTCCCCAAGTCTACCGCACTCCCGAAGAGTAATGCTGGTCGATCGATGGCCTCCTTCTGATGACTCAGCCCCCCAAGCGGGGCTCTTTTTATTTTAAACTCTTAAGCTTAGCATTTTAAGGGGCTACACTTTACACACCCCTATGTTATTGGAAGTCATACAGATGACCTCATGAACGAACGGTGGTTTCACTTTTGAATCACCGTGTGGTCTCACACCCAAACCAACAGTTTACAATAATAATTATAAGTTTAAAAATTTAAAATTATAAGTATAATAATTAACAATAATTACGACACCGTCGTACCTTTCGTCCACATGGGCTACAGCTATTTGTTTGGGGGGGGAAGCGCTCTGTGGCGCATAAGACACACACTGGGTGTGTAGGGATGTAGACCCGCTGGAGATGTTCATATGGGAGGGAGGGTTTAATCTGTCGATTAGAAAGGTCCCCCCCCCGCCGCCGTTAGCCGGGGGAACCCCCTCTTTCTCCCCCCCCCCCCCCATCAGTAACGGCACCCCCTCGGACGGTTGTCAACCCGTGTGAAATACCTCCAGAGGAGCGAGGCTAATGAGAACACAGGCCTTTAGCTGTACCTCTGGAGCGCTTGGGTCCCCCTAAAGAGCGTAGCGACAGGGCCACCGCGGGCCGCTGAATAACCGCTATGTATTATTGGAAATTGCCATGGCAACCGCAGGAGATGGTGGTACAACCCCCCCAGAACTGGGAAAAACAAAAGACAAAAACAGAATCTCTTTGCTGCCACCGTGGACGCTTCAGAACCGTGTTTCTGTGAGCTGCTCAGAGCGAGGTTCTCTGCACGTGTTCAACTTTTCACTGTCAAAATGGACCCCGACAAGAACCGAGCCATCTTGCGATTGCTTTAGCGGTTATCGCTACGCTGCCAAGTTCAGCGTCTCTGAGATTGTCAGACATTTTGTGAACGTCTCGTCTTCCGTTGAGGAGCGGCGCTGCCCGGGAAAACAGGTTACAGAACCGGTCACAGAGACGGGGTTACACAGAACGGATCACACAGAACCGGTCACACAGAACTTGGTTCCAAACAGTAATCATGTGTTTATAAGGAAGATGGCGGCACAATGGACCATGTCAAATGTTATAATCAGAACCAGAATGCACCAAGACCCTCTCACAAAAAACACATTGAAATGATGTAAAAATAAAAATGTAATAATATAAAATAAAAAACAAAAATATAATAAAATAGGTTAGAAAAAAGAGGTTTGAAAATTGCCATAAAAAAGATTGAATATATAAGCACTGAAAAACCCAAGGTAGTGGGGAAACCAACCACTGTGGTTGTAATAATGAATGTATTTAGCAGCTATTTTGATGTTCAAAACAAGCCAAACAAACAACAAGCCAATCAAAAAAGATATGAAGATATGAATATGACAACAGTTGTGTCATAGCACTGAAGCTCTGCAGCTCTGCCGTGACGAGTCACACTCGGACCAAGGAGCGGAGCGAACATTGTTGCTTTGCTTTTTAGGTATTTAGCTCAATTTAATTTAATTTAAATTTAACCATTGTAGAAATGAAAAAGATACAGCACATCATTCTAGGGGAAAAACTATTAGCAGATTAAAAATATTGACAAAAATTGTCTGCGTTCACGTAATTGCTTCCATGGACTAATCGCAAATGTGGTTGTGTGTTTAAAATGGCCTTCAGCCCCCCTGCAGGGGCCATGGTTAACTGTGACAGTGAAGCTCTACCCCCAAACACAACAGTAAAACAAGCTCTCTCTCTCTCTCTCTCTCTCTCTCTCTCTCTCTCTCTCTCTCTCTCTGTCCATCTCTTTCTCTCTCACTCCTCCTCTCTCTCTCACTCCTCTCTCTCTCTGTCCCTCTCTATATGTCTCTCTCTCTCTCTCTCTCTCTCTCTCTCTCTCTCTCTCTACTCTCTCTCTCTCTCTCTCTCTCTCTCTCTCTCTCTGTCCATCTCTTCTCTCTCTGTCCATCTCTTTCTCTCTCACCCTCCCTCTCTCTCTCACTCCTCTCTCTCTGTCCTCTCTCTATATGTCTCTCTCTCTCTCTCTCTCTCTCTCTCTCTCTCTCTCTCTTCTCTCTCTCTCTCTCTCTCTCTCTCTCTCTCTCTCTCTCTCTCTCCTCTCTCTCTCTCTCTCTCTCTCTCTCCCTCTGTCCTCTGTCCCTCTCTCTCCCTCTGTCCCTCTCTCTCACTCTGTCTCTCTGGGAATCAGCAGGAATGATGAAGACACACGCACATCAAAGGGCCCACAACTTTGCATCTATTAGAAGGTGTGTGTGTGTGTGTGTGTGTGTGTGTGTGTGTGTGTGTGTGTGTGTGTGTGTGTGTGTGTGTGTGTGTGTGTGTGCGTGCGTGTGTGCGCGTGTGCATGTGTGTGTGTGTGTGCGTGTGTTTGGGTGTGGGTGTGCGTCTGTGCGTGTGCGTTTGTATGTGTGTGTGTGTGTGGGTGTGTCTGTGTGTGTGTGGGTGTGTGTCTCTGTGCGTGTGTGTTTGTGTGGGTGTACGTGTTTGTGTGTATGTGGGTGGGTGTGTGTGTTTGGGTGTGGGTGTGTGTGCATGCGTGTGTGTAGGTGTGTGTGTGTAGGTGTGTGTGTGTGTGTGTGTGTGCAGTCCTGGGTTGCGATGCTCTGCAGTCTGGTGGTGTAGCCCCGAGGAGCTGGCCGGCTGCCCAGGGTTGAGCACAGAGACCATGTTTGCTTTGGCTCCGCAAGCAAACGAAAATGACTTGATCTTTTTATTTTTTTTAAACCATTAAAAAATAACACTAACGCAGACAGAATGGTTCCAAATGAATTGGAGATATCAGCGCGGGGTCTCGTCTAATGCCGTTCAGGGCTCCAAGACGGTGTCTTAATCTACCTGGGGGGGGAAAATCACATTTGTTTTAATGTGTAACCCTGGATTTTTATTTTCTTAACCTGCCAAATGTTGAAATGGACCTGCCATTATCCGGGGGCAGGTGTTCACTCTGCCTCCACCTGACTGTTGGCCTGAGAGCTTCCCCAACTGCAGTAAGGGTTGCTGATTGAATGACGAGAAGTGTGTGTGTGTGTGTGTGTGGGTGGGGGGGGGGGGGGTGTGGGGTACTCGTTGTTAGCAGAATCCTATGCTGATTTTTAACAGCTTGACAACAACGCGGCTTGCAGACGCCATTTGACTTGTTATGATTGCTCGCCAGCCAAACACACACACTTACATAAACATAGTTATCAATTAATTCAAAAGGTTCACACTGTAAGGTGAATGCTGAGTTGTCTGGCCACTGGCCCTTTGTAATACAACACAGCCGACTGGAGGTTAGAACAGCACACCTGGTATTTTGGCACTGCTATTTTAATTTAGGGCACTTTATGACAGCAAGTTATTTGATTCAATAGAGCATGAGCAACGGGGAGAGACACAGGCGGCAATTAACCAAGCATCTCCAGACAGGCCATGGGTGAACATGATTCTTATAGGGAAACCTTCACACATCACCAGCAGTAACCTCCAAGGAACCCAAATGCCAGGGAGGATTGAGCTGGACTCAGGCGTGGCCGAGAGGTCAGGTTCATTTGCAATACACATCCTGAGAGTCTGATTGATTAACTGTATATTGTGAGTCAGGAAGGGGGGGGGATTGCCACGTTATTAGTCAATAAACATACTGTGTCTGTAAAGTCAGGAAGGGAGCTCTCGTTGAGGTGCAAAGATACTTTATGCAAAGGCTTATTGAGTTAACGATATGGTTGCTATAATGTTTTATGTGGAGTGTTATATTTTACACCACACACGACCTCAGACCAGGGGTTCGCGCTCAGCAGGCAAATTCCTGACCTTTTGACCTTTATTTATGACCCATTGCTGCAAAAGGTAATTCCCTCCAGACATTCGGGCGGAGGAGTAAAAAGTAAAAGTAAAAATGTAACTATTACATGTAGAGTGTAAAATGTCTCAATAGCGCGGCAATTAGGCTCCTATAGTTCTGACACTAATGATAGGCCCTGTCAGCCCCTGTGTGTCAAGTGTGTCGGAGGAGCGGGGATTCTGGCTCCAGACCCGGATCAAAGCCTGATCACTCAGCGGGAGGAGAAGGTTACGACACTCATGCCATCATCTCAAGCTGGGCTTAAACCTACCAGACATTAGAGTTAGAATCAGCAGCTGCTCACTTCCATCAAATCAAGCCAAATGAGTGCAAATGAAAGGAGCCAATATGGATTTTTTTTTTTTTGGCCAGTTATAAAAAAGCAGTTTTTAACTGTCAAAAGGCAGAGGCTACTTGCACTTAATAAGCTGTGAGCTTTGATATAATCAGCATTTTTTTTTTTTCTTGTTCTCAATCAATACACAGCCTGCTCTGGTCTGAGTCTACCTCCCAACGCCTGGTTCATTAACGTTAGGTTCCTGCTTGTCAGGTGTCATCGTTGCCTCTTTTCCTGAGAGCCGCTTTCTGCAACTCTGCAATCTGCCTCGGAGCAAAGATTTGTTGAATGTTAAATGGCTGGTTATTCAGAAGTAAAAGGCGTTCTAATAAACGAATGATGCTAAATCGCAATTTGAACCTACTCCATCCGCTCAGGCAGGGCAAAGCTGTTTTATTTCATTTGTATATTATTAGAGCGGCCGGCTCACAACCGGAAGGTTGCAGGTTCGATCCCCGGCTCCTCCTACCAAAAAACTGTTGAGGTGTCCTTGAGCAAGACACCCTAACCCTAACTGCTCCCCGCTGTATAAACAGCTGAGCGCTGCTCCTAATACTAGGATGGGTTCAATGCAGAGAA
>CM051001.1:5320542-5350542 GCA_027704905.1 Muraenolepis orangiensis | reverse complement strand
AAAACGTGCAATCTCTTATTTATTTATACCTATTTATAAGGAAGCAACAAGTGTTTAAACCAGGTCAGGAAATACTGTTCCCTTTGTATCTTGGGGGAATAACAACACACACGGGAACACACACACACACACACACACACACACACACACACACACACACACACACGCACGCACATGGGAACACACACACACACACACAGGAACACACACACACACACACACACACACACACACACACACACACACACGCACGCACATGGGAACACACACACACACACACACACACGCACGCACATGGGAACACACACACACACACACAGGAACACACACACACACACACACAGGAACACACACAAACACACACACACGGGAACACACAACCACACACACACACACACGGGAACACACAACCACACACACGGGAACACACACACACACACACACACACACGGGAACACACAACCACACACACACACACACGGGAACACACAACCACACACACGGGAACACACACACACACACACACACACAGGCACGGGAACACACAGGCACACCACACACACACACCTACACAAACAGTGGCCATATGTTACCAAGCAAGCTAAGATGCATCATTAAAGATGTATGTACAAACAGGGTGGCAGTGGATGTTTATCATAAATAACCCAGGACTCCATCGGCACGGGAAACTGCTTTCCCAAACAGGCAGCTTGGGAAATAAATTACAGTTTTTCACGTATTTAGGAAATAGCGACGCACTGAGGCACGGCTCAAATGCATCAATAATGTGAGTTGATATTAGCTGAAAGCCGATCAGACAAGAACCAATCTCAGGAATGACTTCAACCCTCTCTGGTCCGTTGTTTCGCTTCACAAGCGTCCCAACTGGACATTTGTGAAGCGAAACAACGGCTGACGGAGCAGAGATCCTTCAGCGTGTCCGTCTCCTCGGTCTGGTCCCGCAGGCCTTCAGACGCAGGACTCCTGCAGGGAGCTCCTGCGTCTGAAGCCGATGCAAACCAGCAGGCCTGTGGACGGTCCGTCCCCGGCGGAGAAGAAGATTTGCACGGCTAATTTGCTTATTTCAATAGACGTCCCGTGTGCTCTGTGTGTCTTCACAGGTGGCCCCCACTCGGAGACACCTGACCTGGCTGTGGTGTCGGAAAACAACAACCACCACCACCACCACCACCCCCAACCACCACCACCACCACCACCACCACCACCACTACCCAACCCACCACTACGACAATAACAAGTCCCGTTCACAACCTACCCCCTGGACTTCGGCCTGGATTGTGACTCGGTGAGGCTCGGCCTCTGAGGACTCTGAGCAGCTAACGGGACGAGCGCAGGTAACGACTCATCATCGTCGCGAAGGAGAGGGAGGGTGTGATCAAAATAAATAAAACCCAAAGCTGCACAGCTCCCCACCGGGGAGAGGAGACGCAGACGCCTCCTCCTCGGTGAGACGGGGCTGCTTCATCCCGCTTCTATTCTTATCGTTTTATTCTTTGTTTTTCCTTCTTGTTTTGATTTTTCTTGAGCCTTTTTTTCGTCCCTCTGTCCCTCTGCCGCCATCTTCCCACAACAACTATAACACCACCTACACCGCCGCCACCGCCTACACCACTGCCACCACCGCCGCCACCTACACCACCGCCACCACCTACACCACCTACACCACCGCCACCGCCTACACCACCTACACCGCCTACACCACCGCCACCACCTACACCACCGCCACCACCTACACCACCTACACCACCGCCACCGCCTACACCACCGCCACCACCTACACCACCGCCACCGCCTACACCACCGCCACCGCCTACACCACCTACACCACCAACACCGCCTACACCACCGCCACCACCGCCACCACCTACACCACCGCCACCGCCTACACCACCTACACCGCCTACACCACCGCCACCACCTACACCACCGCCACCACCTACACCACCGCCACCACCGCCACCACCAACACCACCAACACCGCCTACACCACCGCCACCGCCTACACCACCAACACCGCCTACACCACCGCCGCCACCGCCGCCCTTCTAGTTCAAAGCTCCAGCCCCGCCCGGCGCCTCGTCCTCTCTGAACTGCAGCTGAACTGCCAAATAAACAAACCAACGTATGCTGTAACACAAGCACCCAAATATTGACACTACACATAGGAACACATCTGAATAAATATATATAAAGATAACAGAATTCCCCACAGGGAATATCTGGCTCTCGTCTCCGTAGCCTCATTATAATTTCCCTCGACGGGTTGAGCGTTGACGCTCCACTGAGCTCAGGGGGTCTGTGTTTCATGACCTGCTGCTGCCTTGCTCTGGGCTCCGGCAAGGGCCAAGGCCAACACCACCACCACCACCACCTCCACTTCCACCATCACCACCACCCACCACCTCCATCACCACCAGCACCAGCATCCACCACCACCACCACCACCACAGAGTCCTGAAGCAGTGTTGCGGTGCTGTCACTCCTGTGGTACTGCCAGTGTGGAAGTTGCATGAGACACAGGGGGGCTCTGGGGAGTCAGGCCTGAAGGGGGATTGATTGAAGATGACTGGAGACGGCACACTTAAAAGCCCCTCGCACGGCCAGAGAGAGAACAAAGAGAGAGAGAGAGACTACAGGAACGTGTGTGAGCGAGTGAGAGAGAGAGAGAGAGAGAGAGAGAGAGAGAGAGAGAGAGAGAGAGAGAGAGAGAGAGAGAGAGAGAGAGAGAGAGAGAGAGAGAGAGAGAGTCCAAACGGAGACACAGACAAAACTTGGTAGAGGGACAACACAAACTCACAGATGCACTGGGCCGGGCACCATTGAGCCATGCTGGTGCTACTCTGCTCTGAGATTTTGAATACAAATCACACGTTCGCTACGACCGCCATCACCACCATCCTCATCATCCCCACCTCCATCACCACCATCCTCATCATCCCCACCTCCATCACCACCATCCTCATCATCCCCACCTCCATCACCACCATCCTCATCATCCCCACCTCCATCACCACCATCCTCATCATCCTCATTATCCTCACCTCCATCACCACCATCCTCATCATCCTCAAAAGAAGTAGGAGGAGGAGGAAGAGAAGTAGGAGGAGGAGGAGGAGGGAGGAGAAGTAGGAGGAGGAGGAGGAGGAGGAGAAGATCAAGAGGCTTGATCTAAACCCAGTGCACGTGCACACCGACTGATGCACAGCCCACCGGGACACACACAGAACACAGTCCAAGACACGTATAGAACCGAGGCCACACAGGAGACCTGCTTCACCGGAGCAGAATGAAAGAGACCCAGAAGGTTAGCCTTCTTTAATAGTAAAATCCACAATCCAGGCTTAAGTACATCACTGGTCCAGTAATAACCATGACCATGAAATAATGGTTTGACCATGAAATAATAGATTTACAATTTGGGTAGAATAGTTTTGCATTCTGGATGAAAGAGTTTGATTGACGGATAAGAACGGTTTGTGCGCATTTTGTATTGTTTTCGATTGTAATGCAAGGCCGTGGTATCCGTGCTTAAACACAAACCGCTGTGATCCAGACGAATCTCGTTCAGCTCCCCGTCCGGGTCTAAATTTGCAATTTCGTTTGCCATTCTTCGAAAAAGGCGTCTCTGTAAAAGCAATCAGAATATTCAAGTTCAGGCTATTTTCCAGCCAATGTGCCAGACATATTGCAATTCATTGGACAATTGATGAAAAGGCTATTTTCCTCGAGAAAGACATTCATTGATATGTCGTTTTGCGTTGACGGACAGATTTTCACTTGTGCAGGTCAGCGGAGATCTGTGCTCAGTGAGTACGACTGAGATTAGACACAGGCTTCACGCTAACGTCTGGCGCCTATAAAGGGAGGACTTTCACGTTGATCTCCTTTATAAGGTCTCCAAACCGCCTCGCTTCCTATTAAGATGTCTAAAGCCGGTCCATTCACATCACTGTCAGTCAGTGGAACCCCTGCGTTTGTTTTCGAATCACAAGAAACAAACGTCCTAAAACACTGGCATCTCATCTGCAGCTTATATCACCTCTTTCTCTCCAAAAACCGAAAAACATAAATCCCTGGGAATTATATATATTCTTTCCCACCCTGGGAAAGCGCTACATCTCAGTACACGCTCGCACACAAGAATCCAACCTATGCCTCTTAATGCTATTTAATAGCATATGCAACTCATACGACACACGGGCACAGATTCAAAGAGCCGGCGTGCTATTAGCTTTCCGGCGGTCTGTCTTGGCAGTGGACTGCTTGCAGCGTTCATTTGTTTCTCTCTGCCTCTTGTGAGACAATGGGGATCATCACCATCATCACCATCATCATCACCATCATCATCATCATCATCGCAAGGTGGCTGCTTCTCTGCTCCCGGAGCAATCGGGGTGTCAATTCTACCGCCTTTAGTTCATTTTTATGGTACCAACGAAAACAAATCATTTCATGTTCAACAAGCATCGTTCTCCACCTTTTCCTTTGTTTGCCTCTCTCCCTCAATGTCCGTGTGTATGGTGTGTGTGTGTGTGTGTGTGTGTGTGGTGCTCTCTCTCTCTCTCCTCCTCTCTCTCTCCTCTCCTCTCCTCTCTCTCTCTCTCTCTCTCCTCTCTCCTCTCCTCTCTCTCTCTCTCAGGTCAAACCAGGACACCACACGGTGTCTCTGTTCTCCAAACAGGGTGTTTTTTGTTTTTCTATAAATGTCTGAAGGGAAGAGACAGGAGGGGGGGGGGGGGGGGGAATGAAGAAAGGAAGGGTTAAAGAAAATGAAAAGGAATGAAGGATGAGCAAAAGAGAGAGAGAGTCAGTTTACTGATCTGATGCTGCTTGATCCAACAGAGAGAGAGGGAGGGGGGGAGAGAGAGAGAGAGAGAGAGAGGGGCTCAGCGGACCAGAGGGAAGAGCGATGCTAAAGGGGGATTAGCGAGACGAGATGTGTGCGGCTGAAATGAAAAGATGGTGTTGTGTGAAGCAGGGGGGGGAGAGAGAGAGAGAGGGAGAGAGGGGGGTAAAGAGAAAGAGAGAGGGGGAGAGAGAGAGGGGGAGAGAGAGAGAGAGGGGGTAGAGAGAGAGGGTAAGAGAGAGGGGGAGGGGGAGAGGGGGAGAGAGAGACGCCCGAGGAGGGTGACAGTTGGAACAGAGCGAGGGTTGGAATGAGGACGACAGAAACTCGAAGGGTCATTAACGGTAAAGCGTGTGAATAGGTTAGGAGAAAAAGAGGACACAAACACACACACACACGTTTGTGACAAAAGGAATAGTTTATAATAGCGTGTGTGTGCCTGTGTGCATATGTGTGTGTGTCTGTGTGCGGCAAACATATGCGAGTTAATATTCATTGAGGTTTCTTTATACTCTCTCAGCTCCAACCTTTAGACTGCTGTGTGTGTGTGTGTCTGCGTGTTTGTGTGTCTGCGTGTTTGTGTGTGAGTGTGTGTGTCTGTGAGTGTGTGTGTGTGTCTCCTCTGTGGCTCCTCGCTCTCCCCTCTCCTCTCAAATGATTGCAACACTTGAAAACGGTCCATTTCATGCTAAATATAACATTAAGAAAAGCAAGTCAAGGGCCATTGGTGGATGTGCTCAACATCAGGTCCTGCTCACTTCAGTTCACCCATTTAAACTATTATATATATATTTATATATATATATAAATATATATTATGTGTTTAAACAAATATGGTATATATGACTATATTGTTTATATCATATATATATTAAAGTAGTATATATATATATATATATATTAGTTGATATATTATAATAGTATAAATATGATGATATTTATATATATAGACTATATATATATTTACTACAATATAGATATTACTATTATATATATACATACATACAGTATATATATTTTAGTTAGTTGTATATAAAATGTATATATATATATACACATATATACTACAATAATATATATATACATATTACTATTATATACTGTATATATAATAACTATAATATATCTATATACATATTACTATTATATACTATATATACAGTATATTACTATAATATATATATATATATACAGTATATATATTATAGTAGTATATATATATATACTACTATAATATATATACTGTATATATATATATATATATATACTACTATAATATATATACTCATATCATCATGATATATATATATGATGTGGTTATTTATATAAGAGCCCACACTGAGAGGAAAAGAGACAAGCCAGCCAAACAAGCCCTGGAAGCGTCAGCCTCTTCCCAGCAAAGTCAGCTGACATTCACTCTAGCTCTCTCCTCTCCTTCGATGTATTCTCCATCTGTCTCCCCCCGACCCATCCAAGGGCCACCACCACCACCACCACCCGTCCTCCTCCTCCTCCTCCTCCACCACCACCACCACCACCCCTCCTCCTCCTCCTCCACCACCCCCATTGTTGCCATCTCGCGTTCGCTTTGCATGCTTTTTGACTGCAGCCAAGGGGCAATTTTGCATCTAGGATCGCGCTCAAGTCCATGAAACTGATGCACACACGCGTGCACATGCGTGCACACACTTGCACACTCAAACAGAAAACTGACACCGAGACAGGCGTGAGATGGAGAAAGGCGAGGGAAGATAGAAAAAGGAAGAAGAAAAAAAAGAGAGACTTTCCTTCAGAGGATTTGTTTATCAAATGTGCTGTCAAATCCCGTCTGGCATTTCATGTCAGGGCACATCTCAGGCCCCGGGCTGCTGGAGGAAACCAGGGGTACACATTCAACAAACAAAGAACACACCGCAACATCCTCCGCCCGACTTCCTTCCCCCCCCCCCGTTTTTACATCATGTCATGTTCTATAAGAGGCGCAGTGTGCGGCAGGACTGTTCTATTTATCTGCATGGTAAATGTGTAGGTTATTGATGTGTGTTTGTCAGAGGACGGACTAGCAGGCGGGTCGTTAAACGTCCACCAAGGACAGTATTAATGTTTCATAGCAAAAAAAAGGCCTCTCTGTAAAACATCTCGCTAAAACATTTCTTGGGATTTTCAGAAGCGCTCCGCTGAATAATTTATACAAATTTCACGAACAATAACAACCCAGAGAGGGAACATGCATTATACATATGAGCTTGTACTGAGACGGCACGCATGCAAATGCCTTTTGGGGTGTGTGCGTTTGCGTACCGCCAAGTGTGTGCGTCTGTGGCTTGATTGTTGTGTTGTGTTCCCAACAACACACAACTTATTTTAGTTGTCTTTGCCTCTTTCTCATATGTACTCATGCATATGAGTATTTTATTTGTGGGAATGATGGAAGAATCCTTCTCTGTGTCTATTGAGGGAGTTTAATTGGACCATTAGGCAAAGGCCAGTTAGGAAAGTGGTCTACTACAGTTTGCCGGACCATTCGACAACCCCGCAACATCGTGGGCGATGACTCGGTTTCCATTTGAATTCAATGTCATTTGAATTCAATGTCACTCACAACCATTCCGGTTAATCTCCTTGTTGGAAAAGGAAAAAGAAAAGGCTCCATCTCAATCTTTTGCGCGGCGGTCGCTGTCCCTCCCCCTCTCTATATATCCCACCCTCGCCCACTCACTGTCCCCTCGCTAGCTCTCCCTCTCGCTCTCCACTTCCTTTCTGCTTGGCCGATCTGACCCATTTAACACCGGACAACCCACTTCAAAACGATGCATTCCTGCTCATCCCCAAAATCCTCGTCCTCATCTCAGATGTAATCACCGAGAGAGAGAGAGAAGAGTAGTGCATGAAAAACGCTTTGCCAATTTCCCAGAAAGGCGGAGCTGTGAGTGATGTGCTCCACAACAGGCGTTGCAATTAGACTTCCCCAGGCATTTAGTGTTTTTACTGTAATGCGGCGTTCGTCATCGTTTCACAGAAATGTTTCATATTTTTGACCACATTGTGTGTTCTTGTGCCACTTAAACCTTTCCCTCTCCTCCCCTCTTTTCCACAGGACAAGATGGCAGCTGAAAGTCTCGCTGAGCTCCGGGACTGGCTCTTCCTGCTCCTCCTGTGCCTCACCTTATTGGCCGAGGTCCTGGAGTTAGCGGCGGCAGCCATCGCCATGGAGAACGGCGAGGGGGAGGAGGGCACCGTGTGCCCGTCTGTGTGCCGCTGTGACGAAGGATTTGTCTACTGCAACGACCGCGGCCTGAGCATGATACCGCCGCTACCCCTGATGGCCGCTATCCTCTACCTCCAGAGCAACCGGCTGAGCAACGCAGGCCTGCCGCCTTCCCTGGAGCGGAGCAGTTCCATACGAGTGGTTTATCTGTATGCCAACCAGTTAGATGAATTTCCTATACACCTACCGCCGTCGTTAAAGGAGCTACACTTGCAGGACAACAACATACGAACGTTACCACGCTCTTCCCTGGCCAAACTCCCATTACTAGAACGTTTGCACCTAGATGATAACTCTATATCGACAGTTAGCATACAGGAACGTGCATTTTCTGGGACTCCAAGGCTCCGCCTCTTGTTCCTCTCTCGGAATCACCTGTCGAGCATACCAGCAGGCTTGCCGGCATCCCTTGAGGAACTGCGACTGGATGATAACCGCATCAGCACCATCCCGACCCACGCCTTCCGAGGGCTTTCCTCCCTCAGGCGCCTCGTCCTGGATGGAAACCTGCTGGCCAACACGCGTATTGCAGACGACACCTTCTCCCGTCTTTCCAACTTGACGGAGCTTTCGCTGGTTCGCAACGCCCTTCAGGCACCGCCCGTTAACCTGCCCTCGGCCCAACTTATGCGGCTTCATTTGCAGGACAACGGAATGACCCATGTCCCAAGGGGGGCTTTGGACGGCATGCGGCACCTACAGAGGCTGGACCTGTCCGGGAACAACCTGACCAGCCTCCCACGGGGGCTCCTGAAGGACATGGAGAGTTTGGAGATGCTGCTGCTTCGGGGGAACCCCTGGTACTGTGGCTGCAACCTGCGCTGGCTTCACGCCTGGCTGCATAGCCGGGGTGCAGCAGTGACTGTCAGGGGCTTGACCTGCCAGGGCCCTGAGGCTGTGCATGGCCAGGCTCTGAGAGATCTCACTGGTTTAATGGAGCAGTGTGAGGGCCCTCCTGTTGTGGCTGGGGCTGGGGCAAATCCAGCAGAGAAAGGTGGAGGAGGCGGCGGTAGAGACAGTACTGGAGGAGGCCAAGGGTCACACGGCAGTTCCACCACAACCCCCCACTTGGTTCCCACTCAAGGCTCTCTCTTCACACTGTGGGCCAAACGACCAGGTCTGGTGATGCCTCTGGCTCCAAAGGAAGGTGGACAGATTTCAGGGGAGGCCCTGGAGCTCACGGTGAAGCCACTGACTCCGGACAGCGTGCTGGTGACGTGGCTCTGCCCTCGGCCGGCTCCTTCTTTCCGACTGTCGTGGCTGAGACTGGGCAGCAGCGCGGCACTGGGCTCCATCACAGAGACGCTAGTGCCTGGAGAGAGGCAGCAGTATCACCTCACACAGCTCACCCCCCGCTCACACTACCTGATCTGCCTGCTGCCCCTCCGGCAGGACCCTTCCACAGGAGCTACGGGTGTGGGCTCAGTGCTGGCCGCAAGCTTGGACTCAGACACTAAGACGTCAGCCCCGGCCTGTGCCCAGATCGAGACCGGAGAGGGTCCGCTCAGTGCAGGGGGCGAGGGGTCGGACAAGGAGGGACAAGATACGGAATTAACAGTCCTGCCATTGGCTGCAATTATAGGCGGAGCAACGGCATTGGTCAGCTTGCTGCTGATCTTTGGGATTTTCTGCTGGTACGGACAGAGGGCGGGCTACGTGTCGTCGGACTCCAGCGCATACAGCAGAGGGCGGGGCGGGAAACATTATGATGACTATGTTGAGTCGGGCACCAAAAAGGACACCTCCATCCTGGAGATAAGGGCCCCCCCTGCAGGCTTCCAGATGACCGCCATGGCTCATCACCCCTGCAGCCCAAGCTAGAGGATGTCACCTACATCCACACCATCTTCCCCTCATCCTCCTCTTCCTCGCACGCCAACGGGACCTACCGCAGCACCCACGTGGCGGGCAGCCTCAACGGCACCATCGTCAGTCAAAGCGTGGGCCACCATCAGGTGGGCTACGGCACCAACCGTGGGTACCGAGAGGGGGGCGTCCCTGACATTGACTACGCCTACACGTGATGGCCCGTCCACCGCACACGTGGGGCTGCAGCTGTTTGGCACTCTTGTTATAGATGATGACCGCCTGGCACGCAGCCATTTTGTCCTTGGTTTCCAAAGTACCCTTTGTGCCTCTGCTGGTTAAATTCTGATTGGTTTGCTGTATAGAAAAGATTGAATCTGAGCTGACGTGACGGACATTAAGAGAATGAAGTCAGTCCTGACCGCTCTGGGTACGATCTGGCTATACAGTCCACTCTCTGTTCCAACTGCTACGTATCAATATGAATGGTTCTGTTTTCCCTTTCTTTTTGATATTTCAATATGTCTTTCACACTTACTGTTCTTCTCGGCACATAATAATACACCGTAACTTATTTGAGGATGACGCTATCCTAGGCTTAGTTGATTTAGGGAAATCTATTTATAATATCAAGGACATGCACTTGACGTGTGTAGAGATAGTAGCTCCGACACCTTTTTCTGTACCGAGTGTCCGCTCTGTGCTGTCTAGATGAAAGGGAAGGGGAGAGGAGACCGGGTTGATGAAACACAGAGGACTGAAGGCACCACAGAAGACATGAAAAGATGTGTGCTCCAAGCCACCCAGCCCTCCCTCCATCCCTTCGCTTTTCCTGTGGCTCTCTTTCTCTCTGCTAGTTCTGAAATCCCCTCCTGTCTGTCTGTCTATCTAGCTGTTTGGGGGGGGGGGTTTGGGGGTGGGGGTTGGGGGGGGGGGGTTTGGGGGTGGGGGTTGGGGGGGTCCGGCACTCATTCCCTTTTATTTCTTCCGTGGCATTTTACTGGCGCCGCGAGCGGAAGGACGACTTTGTTGTGGTGGAGGGAGCTGACAGCAGACGGGCGATGCGGGCCCTGCCCTGACAGAGACGGGAGACGCAAACAACTGCACTGGGACACTAATGAGAGGGTGGGAGAGAGAGAGACAAAGAGAGGGAGAAGGAGAGAGAGAGACAGAGAGACAGAAAGAGGGAGAAGGAGAGAGAGAGACAGAGAGAGGGAGAAGTAGAGAGAGAGACAGAGAGACAGAAAGAGAGAGAGAGACAGAGAGAGGGAGAGACAAAGAGAGAGAGAGACAGAGAGAGAGAGGGGGGGGGGGGGAAGCGACAGATAGATGGTGAATAAAGAAAAGGGAGGGGAAAAAAGGGAGACAAGGGGGGAGAAATTATGTGATTGGCCTTGGGGGGGGGGGGGGGGGGGGAGACTCGGGAGAGGGGCAATTGGCCTGGCCGGATGGAGCAGCAGGAGCAGGTGTGTGAGAGAGAGAGAGAGGGGGAGAGAGAGAGAGAGAGAGAGAGAGAGAGAGAGAGAGAGAGAGAGAGAGAGAGAGAGAGAGAGAGAGAGAGAGAGAGAGAGAGGGGGAGAGCAGGAGTCGTGATGGCGCTGCAGCAGGCGGGGCCAGAGGCCACGCGGCGAGGGAGAGATGAGCGGGAGCTCGCCGGCCGACCGCTGGGAGGTAATTAATATTAATGCCGGGTCAAATTGATGTCCGTGTTCCAAGCGCATTTCCATACAGACAAGTCCGCCACACCCCCCCCCCCCCTCCCCCCCAGGGCCGCCACGACGCACTCCCCCCCCACCCTCCAGACTACAGAGCACGGGGTCACCGTCACACACAGGAAACACGCCGGGTCTTCTTCGGTGGTGTCTTATTGTGGTTGACATGCGGCTTTTCGGTTTGAACACCCACCAATCCCCCTTTATTATTATTATTATTATAGTTATTATATATGGAAATGACGCGCTTTCTTCAGGGAATCAGAAGAAACCGTGGCAACACAATCACTCAACTGTATCACAGACCAGATTTAATAAAAGATCTCCGGGGCCTGAGAGAAAATGTAATTAAGCATCAATAAAATACCACATGACAAATACACCATGAGTAAACACGGCTTTATGTTTGTCCCGGTATCACCGCCTTGTAAACGCGTCGCTATTGATCGCTAATCGGCTGATCTTGTATTGTATTGTCCCTTGGGAGGGGTGGTTAGTTAGGGGACGAGGATGGAACCATTCGTTGGAGGGGGTCCTGTGTTGTCTTCTTGTATGCCTTCTTGTTTCATTATTATTTATTTATACATAAATACACAAAATATCAAACCTTCCCGAGGACAATATATATTGAAGAGTCCCAAGTTAAAGTTTATTCGTGGACAGTGAAGTTGGAACGATAAACTGGTCATAAACTGCAGTTGTGAATGGATAAAACAAGATAAAACAAGACAAGCGAACGGAGGAATCTTCCAGAAGGCTTAAAACCCCCGAACCGACGGACTCAACCATTTGATACACCAGGGAGCCACAGCCAGACTGAACACTGTGTCAACTCTCTCTCCTCACACGCGCACACACATGCACACACACACATGCACGTACGCACACACACACACACACACACAAGTGCACACACACGCACATACACACACCCACGTGCGGCCATGCACGCATGCATACACACACACACACACACACACGTGCACACCATACACACACACGTGCAGGCTCTCACACACACACGTGCACACATGCATGAACACACACACACACATGCAAACAAACACACACAGGTACATTTAGAGAGCACCTGCTTCTATTGACTCATCAACAAACCTTCCGGGATTCAAAAGACGAAAAAAACTTTAATAAAACAGATGAAACAAAGGAGGATGAAACAAGGGGAGGAGCTTCAGTGAGGGAGGGATAGATAGATAGATAGATAGATAGACAGACAGACAGACAGACAGACAGACAGACAGACAGACCAGACAGACAGACAGACCGATCGACAGATAGACAGACAGAGAGAGAGATAGATAGATAGATAGCATGGAGGAGGAGGAAGGGACAGAGGGGAGAGGGTGTGTCAGCTAGACTTTTAAAACCCACTTCTCTTCTCCAACTCTACTGGGTACTCTTTAACAGAAATACTGAAGATATTCCACTGATTAATTTCTCCCCTCTCTCTCTCTCTCTCTCTCTCTCTCTCTCTCTCTCTCTCTCTCTCTCTCTCTCTCTCTCTCTCTCTCTCTCTCTCTCTCTCTCTCTCTCTCTCTCTCTCTCTCTCTCTCTCTCTCTCTCTCTCTCTCTCTCTGTCTGTCTGTCTATCTGTTCTTCTTAATTTGTTTTCTATATAAGAGCACCTTCCATTCTGTTTGGAAAAAAATCTATATATATATATTGTTAAAAATAAATAAATAACCGCTCTGGAGTGATAATGAGATTTAAATAAATAAAATATTTAAAAAACAATCCTATGTGAAAAAAAAATAGTTAAAAAAGGGACAGCATTACGGGGGGGGAGATATCTCCTGGGTTTGTCGGTTGTCTGTTTTTCTACGGCGGATGAGTAACGTGTTCTAAAGGGGAGCGCGGCTTTGAGAGTTGGGGTCTGTGCGGGTCATTAAATCACCACCGACCAGGAACACAGAGAAGGAGAAATAAGGAAATAACATGAAATATACCAAGAAGGGGGGGGGGGGGAAGACAAACCTCCATCAAAGCGTGTGTCTGTGTGTTCCGATTCAGAGATTCATTAGGTGCTGGACCGGACCGCGTTAAATCACTCAGACACTACATGCTTATCGTCCCCCTATAGGACTCCCCATCCACCCCGTCTCTGAGCGCACACACACACACACACACATGTATTAGTGTGTGTGTGTGTGTGGCCTGGCCTGGCCATCTCCGCGTGGGTGTATATATATTAGATATATATATTTGTGCACATAGAGAATGGCTAAGAGAGAGTGGAAGCCACGAGGTGTATGTAGGAGTGCATGCCTGTGTGTGTGTGTGTGTGTCTGTCTGCGTGTGTGTGTGTGTCTGTCTGCGTGTGTGTGTGTCTGTCTGCGTGTGTGTGTGTGTGTCTTTCAGTGGAGAGAGACATGACGACCATTCCTAAGTAAGTGCTAATTCTTCTGTAAGCACAGATCAATATAACGGATGGAGGAGTGTATAAGTGTCCATCTAAGACAAACTGCTGTGTGTGTGTGTTTGTGTGTGTGTGCATGCATGCATGCATCTATGTGTAGTAGATAAGTGTCTCTTTTGTAGTCTGTGCACGTGTGCATGACAGTGTGAGACATACACTGAATACTCTGGGCCAGTGTGTGAGTTTGTGTATTTGTGTGTATTTATATCTGCGTATCTCTATAACAGAAATACACACCAAACTGTGTTCTTTTATATTTTTGGATCTGCGCATGAGAAAAACAAAAACAAGTATATACTGCCAATGTGTGTGTGTGTTTCTGTGTGTGTGTGTGTGCATGCCTGTACGTTTCTGTGTGAGTGTGCATGCCTGTAAGTGTGTGTGTGTGTGTGTGTATGCCTGTAAGTGTGTGCGTGAGCATGCCTGCGTGTGTGTGCCTGTAAGTGTGTGTGTGTGTGCATGTCTGCGTGTGTGTGCACTGTACACAAGTGTGAGCGTCCATCCATGCAGTGAATGCGGGCTCCAGTGAATCTGTCTCTGGCTCCCCTGTGAGTAGCAGGGTTCTGTCCAGTCATTAGCCAGGGCCCTGGCTACCGAGACCAGGAGACCCTGAAGCTACACCGCACCGCTAGAGGAGAGTACAATGAGGCCCGGCACCTCCCCGTGTTCAGGGGGAGGTGTTCCTCATGTGGTCGGCTGGATGGATGCGCTAGGTGGTGCGGTGATGAGCTAGGTGGTGCGGTGATGAGCTAGGTGGTGCAGTGGTGGGCTAGGTGATGAGCTAGGTGGTGCGCTGGTGGGTTAGGTGATGAGCTAGGTGGTGCGCTGGTGGGCTAGGTGGTGCGCTGGTGGGCTAGGTGATGAGCTAGGTGGTGCGGTGGTGGGCTAGGTGGTGCAGTGGTGGGCTAGGTGATGCGCTGGTGGGTTAGGTGATGAGCTAGGTGGTGCGCTGGTGGGCTAGGTGATGAGCTAGGTGGTGTGCTAGGTGGTGCGGTGGTGGGCTAGGTGGTGCGCTGGTGGGCTAGGTGATGAGCTAGGTGGTGCAGTGGTGGGCTAGGTGATGAGCTAGGTGGTGCGGTGGTGGGCTAGGTGATGAGCTAGGTGGTGTGCTGGTAGGCTAGGTGATGAGCTAGGTGGTGCGCTGGTGGGCTAGGTGATGAGCTAGGTGGTGCGCTGGTGGGCTAGGTGGTGCGCTGGTGGGCTAGGTTATGAGCTAGGTGGTGCGCTGGTGTGCTAGGAGATGAGCTAGGTGGTGCGGTGGTCAGCTAGGTGATGAGCTACGTGGTGTGCTGGTGGGCTAGTTGATGAGCTAGGTGGGCTAGGTGATGAGCTAGGTGGTGCGCTGGTGGGCTAGGTTATGAGCTAGGTGGTGCGCTGGTGGGCTAGGTGATGAGCTAGGTGGTGCGGTGGTCGGCTAGGTGATGAGCTACGTGGTGTGCTGGTGGGCTAGTTGATGAGCTAGGTTGGCTAGGTGATGAGCTAGGTGGTGCGCTGGTGGTTAGGTGATGAGCTAGGTGGTGCGGTGGTCGGCTAGGTGATGAGCTACGTGGTGTGCTGGTGGGCTAGTTGATGAGCTAGGTGGGCTAGGTGATGAGCTAGGTGGTGCGCTGGTGGGTTAGGTGATGAGCTTGTGGGCTAGGTGATGAGCTAGGTGGTACTTTGGCGGTCTAGGTGATGAGCTAGGTGGTGCGGTGGTGGGCTAGGTGATGAGCTAGGTGGTGCAGTGGTGGGCTAGGTGGTGCTTTGGCGGTCTAGGTGATGAGCTAGGTGGTGCGGTGGTGGGCTAGGTGATGAGCTAGGTGGTGCTTTGGCGGTCTAGGTGATGAGCTAGGTGGTGCTTTGGCGGTCTAGGTGATGAGCTAGGTGGTGCGGTGGTGGGCTAGGTGATGAGCTAGGTGGTGTCACTGCATATAGGGGACACAACACCACAACACTACTACACCACTGCATATAGAGCAGGGGTTCTCAAAGGGTTTTGGGGCCAGGGACCCCTTACAGGGAAAAAAAAATCAAAGAATATTTGTATTTTTTAAATATTCAACCTAAATACTTAGGTTGAATATAGTGATATTTCATAGTGATAAACCAAAACACATTTAAATTAGAATCATATAAATACCACTTATATACTTAGTATATTTATATATATTATATACTATTATAACAGTAACAAGTCATAGTCCTATGACTATGAACAGTAACAAGATGAACAGTAACAAGACATAGTCCTATGACTATGAACAGTAACAAGATGAACAGTAACAAGTCATAGTCCTATGACTATGAACAGTAACAAGATGAACAGTAACAAGACATAGTCCTATGACTACGAACAGTAACAAGATGAACAGTAACAAGACATAGTAGTAGGACTATGAATTGTAACAAGATAAACAGTAAAAAGACAGTCCTATGACTATGCACAGTAACAATTTGAACAGTATCAACAGAAACAAGTCATAGTCCTATGACTATGAACAGTAACAAGATGTGGCATAGTCTGAATAAACCCAGACATTTTAAATGACCAGTCTAAGGCTGACTTTCATTCAGTGCTTCAACTTTCAAATTATGAACGTATTGCTCTTTATTCAAATCATTGACAGAAAGCTCTTAACAAATCATAACAGACGTTATCATAACAGAAGTTATCATAACAGCGTTACCGAACACATAGTAATTAAGTGTAATTATGTTTCTTGGCGGTTGTATCCTCGCTCTTTAGACGGAAACATTCTTTAGTTTTGTCCTTATATTAAATCTAATTATATTCCAGGTGGTTTGTAATCAGATGTGGCTTTAGTTTAGCTTCATGGCTTTGCTTGCACCTGAAGACACAATTCAGTCTCCTATCGCTGTTATCAATAAAACCAACTCAACATAATTGCCTCTGAATTTCCGCTCATCAATTCAGCTCATTTGGGTTTAGCGAGACTTTAATGATGTGGACTGATCGGAATGACTGAAATATTGATCCGTATTTAGCTCGCCAGCTAACGGGATGGCTAATAAGCAGAGCTACGCAGCGAGTGATTCATTAATGATGTGTCACAATCACATCAGAGATTCTATTAACCCAAACCCAACATGGGTGGGACTAATGAACACCATATGCTTGTTTGGTTGGTGCAAATGGTCCCTGTCTGTAAATTAGCATTTTTTTTTTGAATGGCTTGGGAACCTGAGGGTCGCCGGTTCAAGTCCCCGAAACAGACCGAAGTACGGAGTGAGAACCGGTACTCGGAAAAAGGTGCCAGTTCTCCTCGTGGGCACTGCCGAGGTGTCCTTGAGCAAGGCACCGGACCCCTACACTGCTCCCCCGGGCAGCTGTATATATACAATACAAAATAATACAATAATATAAATAGTACAAATTATGCAGTAAAGAATAGAGCTTTTAGAAAGACAAATCTCTTCAAAAATAGCTACTACACATACTACTGCATGTAGAGGACAGACATCTTAGCACCTTGTTGGTCTCAGATGTTCATCTCAACTCAACTCTGACTCGCTTGTGAATGTAATTCTGTATTCTGACAAGATAAAGAAGATGTGGTCGATTTCAAACACCTAACCGCACACACAGGCGGGCGCGCACACACACACACAGGCGCGCACACACACACACACACACACATACAGGCGGGCGCGCGCACACACACACAGAGGCACACACACACAGGCACACACACACACAGGCACACACACACACACATACAGGCAGGCGCGCACACACACACACACAGGCGCACACACACACACGCGCACACACACACACACACACACAGGCAGGCGCGCACACACGCGGTAAAGCCGTGGGAGGCTGACACACCATTAGCTGGCGTTGGCGCTAGCCGCGGCGCTAGCGGCACGTCAACGTCTTCTGGAGAAGAGCCACCGAGACGTTTAGCATTTTTTAACCACACAGTTGGATGGTTCTTCTCTTCCGTCTTCTTCTCTTTCTTCTCTCCTTAAGCGGTGTCATCCTACACCATTTAAAAGGGGGACAGGGTGTTCGCGGCGGTCTGAACAGGCTCTCAAAGAGCCCCCCCCGGCCCCCCCCCCCGCCTCCCCGGGCCCTGAATAATAGAGCAACTCATAAAATGGCTGCTGCCATGTGGGAAGAGGAACTCTCGTCGTTTTGTGTGTTTTGCTTTGTTTTGTGAATAAAGTTTTTTATAAATTTTTAATCTTCTTCGTTTTTCCCAGGGAGGCCCGGACCTAGATTTGCAATCCCAAAAATGCCCTAAAGTTTTCACGTGATTAAAATAATAACAATAATAGAAATAGTACAAAATATGCAGGGGTAAAAATGTTAGCTTTTTAGAAAGACAAATCTCTTCAGAAAATATCTTATAGATCTTAGAGATCTTATAAAAAACAGCTTCCGGTGGCCACACACACACACACCTTCCGACGAGAGACGACTCTCCTCCTTTAATCAGATCTCATCGGAATCAATGCGATTGATCTCAAGTGACGGCCAGTGAGTGACTGCGCGTCCCTCGGAAATGGAATTAGCTAAAAACCCTCGACCCAATTAATGCTGTCTTCTTGGGAGAGGTTGGCGCAGCAAACGCCGACGCACTGTCCTGTTTATTTAGCGGCAACACACACACACATGCGTATGCACACGCACACACACACACATGCACGCACACACACATGGGCATACACACACGCACATACACACACATGGGCATACACGCACACACACACAGACGCATATACACAAACACACACTTTAACAAGACAAAATGACCATTGATTTCCTTTGCTACACGTAATCTCATTTGGAGGACAGTAGATTGTTATACTAATTAATTTCACATTAACGTTGTCAAATTGCTTTGCGTTGGATCGTTTCTGACGGATTTTCCGGCCTTGGAAAACAAACCCGATCCGGAGTAAGAGACGGTCGGGATACAAAAGGGGATTTTACCAAACGTTATTTTTTTTAATTGCCGTTGAAGATCACAGATGACATTTATGAAGCTCACTGGAGAGCAACACCGGCCCGATCTGCCTTCATTCCTTTATCCATTTTAATCAAATGTGAGCCAAAAATACAGAAGTACAAGTCCCAAAAGAGTGTGTGTGTGTGTGTGTTAGTGTTTGTGTGTTTTTTAGTGTGTGTGTGTGTATGCACATGTGTGTTTTAGTGTGTGTATGCGTGTGTGTGTGTGTGTGTGTGTGTTTTAGTGTGTGCGTATGCGTGTGTTTTTTAGTGTGTGTGTGTTTTTTAGTGTGTGTGTTTTTTAGTGTGTGTGTATTTGTGTTTACTCAGAGAGTATCCTCAGTATCAGACTTCTGGAAGGGGATAATAGAGGTTAGAAGCTCCCTCCAGGAGGAGAGAGCACCGGCCTCTCCATCCATCCCCTGATGACGGCTGCATTGACGCAGATTTTAGCATAAATCACATACGACGAAAAATAAATACATAAATTGTATTTATTTGTCTATTAAATTGATGTATACATTATTTATGTATTGTGTATTTATGGATACAAGTTTTTACGTGTTTGGTAAATGTGCGGTTAAATATGCTCTGCCGTCTTATTCACCTGTATGAATATATACAGCATATATATATATATATATACACACTGTATATAAATATATGTATGCTGTATATATATACTAACTGTTAGTGTGGATATATATACACAGTATATATACGTATATATATCTATATATATATAGATATATATATATCTATATATATATATCTATAGATATATATAGATATAGATATATATAGGGTATGTATATACATTATATATATAGATACAAGATATGTATTGGCCATTTGCAACAGGTACATTACTTACTCCCCATTCCCTCCCACAGTATACAGCTACAAAACAATACCATCTAAATAAAAATAATATATACAATAAAAATGAACAAAAAATAACAGCAAAGTGACTGATGGATGATATATACATATATATATATGTGGATATATATTATTTCCACGTTATTTACCCACCTAGAAAGGCCTATTTACTATTTAGTTGTGTATTGAATCTTCCTCTTTAAAAACAGGGTTAGAGAGAGAGAGAGAGAGAGAGAGAGAGAGAGAGAGAGAGAGAGAGAGAGAGAGAGAGAGAGAGAGAGGGGTGGATGGGTTGGTCCCCCCCCCCCCTCTGAAGACGTGGAGGTGAGCTGGGCAAACGGACCCCAACCAGGAACACAACAAATGGTCATTTATTATGATTATTTATTCCCCTTTTCTTTGGGTTTGAGACTCGGTTTGCCAACACAGTGCTCGGCCCTCGGGCCGTGTGTGTGTGTGTGTGTGTGTGTTTGCATGTGTGTGTGTGTGTCCATGTGTGTGCGTGTGTTTGCATGCGTGTGTGTGTGTGTGTGTGTGTGGAGATAAACATCTGCCGAGGGGATATCGTTGTGCGGCGAGGACGCTAAAGGCCATCTGCTCCGACTGCGCTCTATAAAAGTGTATTTTTTATAGAGGTCTTTTGTACGGCTGCCCCCCGATGGGTTCTGTGTTTTTCGACCCGGCCTTATTATTTACGATCCTGTGTACCGCCGACAAAAGGACCCGCCGCCCGGCGCTGTCGTAAATTAAGCCCCATTCCTAACGTGGGGAGGCTCACAGAATACGCCTCTTAGCCCGTCCTCTGTGCCTCCCTGCCTCCGTGCCTCCTTTCCTCAGTGCCTCCCTGCCTCTGTGCCTCCCTGCCTTCCTGCCTCTGTGCCTCCTTTCCTCAGTGCCTCTGTGCCTCAGTGCCTCCCTGCCTCAGTGCCTCTGTGCCTCAGTGCCTCCCTGCCTCAGTGCCGGACCGGACGCCCACTGAATACACTTGAGAGCTGGACTCCCAGCTTGGGTTTGGAGATGATAAAAAAGGCCATCAGGTTTGATTAAATGTGAAAAAGCGTGTGCAAAAGCGCACATATTTCATCGTATGAAATATTATAAAAAATAATTTATTGTAGGATGTTTCGAGGTGTCAACTTCTGTTATCCCGTTAACACACCGCCCTACAGACCGCCCCGACGACACGGCGTGCGGTGTCCAACCCGTAGCCCCCCGGCCCTCGGAGGCCGCCCCCCTTGGGGGAGGGCGGCCGAGCCTTTTCCCCTTCGCTAAAAGATGTGTAGTCATGGCAACCAGTGACCTTTTTCCACTCCGAAGCGTCTCCCTCTCAACCTTTTCCGGCGGAGAGAAGGGAAATAAAATACTAAATTCCACAGCAAGCGTTCGTCCTCCTCGGTCGGTGGCTGAGGTGTTTGTGAAGGGTCAGCGGAGACACGCCGTTACCTGGAGCGCCGCATAAACACTCCAATCAGCCCCACGCGTGTGTGTGTGTGTGTGTGTGTGTGTGTGTGTGCATGTGTTTGTGTGTGCATGTGTGCATGTGTTTGTGTGTGTGTTTGTATGCGTGTGTGTGTGTCTATGTGTGTGTGTGTGTGCGTGCGTGTGTGTGTTTGTGTTTGTATGTGTGTGCATGTGTTTGTGTGTGTGTTTAGTGTGTGTGACTCATGTTTAGTAGTTACTAATAAATACAGTTCTGTGTGTGCGTGCGTGTGTGTGTGTGTGTCTGTGTCTGTGTCTGTGTGTGTGTGTGTGTGTGTGTGTGTGTGTGTCTGTGTGTGTGTGTGTGTGTGTGTGTGTGTGTGTGTGTGTGTGTGTGTGTGTGTGTGTGTGCGCAACCACTGTGGCTTTTCCAATAGGACGAGGGGGGAAGCGTGTGTGAAACCTGCGTTGGAGGACGTGGATCAGCCTCTTTAATCAGAGTTTTACCGGTTGAAATTGTAAATGGGAATCAATTTCACCGTCCGAGGTGATTTTAAAACGCCTTGTTTGTTAAACACTTTGTTTCCTCGGTTATCAGCCAGCGCACGCGGCTGAATGCTGATTGTCATCTTATCTTTCTGTTATTAGTTATTAGAAGTTATTTATCCTACTTCCACGGTTATTAGCAAAAACACACACACACACATAATCCCCACCCCTCCATTGAGTCTCACTCACACAGACACACAATCACTCTCTCTCACTCTCTCTCACACACACACACACACACACACACACACACACCCAGGTGACTCACTCAATATGGGGATGATTTAGCGTCAACTAAAGGCCCGTTGCTGAGAGGGACCCTGATCAAAAAGTCCCCAAAATATACATGACTCATTACCACACCCCTTTACACACACAGATAAACACACACACACACAAATGCACACAATTACAAACACACACACACACACACCCTGCACACACACCCTGCACAGTCCCCTTTCAGGCACACGGGTTCCTAGCATTGTAGCATCTTAGCATCGCAGCACTAAACTCCCGGGAGCGTGTGATAAAGCCGCCTAGCTCCTAGTCCGTCTGTCATTCTGTCCTCCAGTCAGCCAGTCAGTCACACACCCGCGGCCCAGCTGGACAGCCTGTTCCCGCTGCGGGAGGAGATGAGATGAGGAGGGGAGGGCAGGGGAGGGGAGGGGAGGGGATAGCGGTAGCATAAGTGGATAAGTAGCCGCTATAAATAGCCTTATCATGTCCCTAAGCCCCCCTGACGACGCAACCTGGGCCGATAGTGGCTCTCTGGACACCACTTCAACAACAAGGTCCCCATAGACACCCATTACAGGCCGGGGAAATGTGTGTCGTTACATACGCCCCTGTGTGTGTGTGTGTGTGTGTGTGTGTATGTCTATCAGGTTACATGTTGAGAGTGCAGGTTTGTGTGTGTGTGTGTGGTGGGTTGGTGTCACTTGCTACTCGCTTTGCGTTTGCCAGAGAGAGTCCATTCAGAGTTCACCGGCTGCACCGTTAGACGTGGAACATCGAGTCATGAAAGAATAATTGGCGTTTCCTTGACATTACCGCCGCGTGTTCTGAGTCCCGCGGAACCACCTGGGGGCACCAGCTCGACGTCCACGCTAACAGCCCCGCGGCACGCGCGCACACACAGAGGCTAACGTCCTCCCAAATACACTACGGCTAACGTTTGCTCGTTCCTTTTAATGACATCATTCCTTCATGAGGTCGCCGTCCGTCTTAAGACCCCAGACGGCCTCATCTTCATTAAGAACCTCTTTCATTAGGAGGCCCCTGAACAGAAACACCTCTCCGTTCGGTTCTGTTCTCCGGAGCGGAGCGGCCGTCAGGTTCCATTATGTGTGTGTGTGTGTGTGTGTGGCGGCCGGGGGAGCGTGTGGACGGCCGACCCGGAGAGCCGACCGGAGATCCTGATTGCTTGTCTGGCGCCGGAGACACATTCCTCTGAAAGGACAGACAGGCAGGCGGTCCCAAAGTAAACCAGAAAATGGCCCGTCAAATAAAACCTCATCAAACCTAGCTATTTGGATCCGGGCGACGGCACGCTAAGCGACAGTCGGACGCTTAGCCGCTAAACCGCGTTTGGGCCCCCTCCAATCAGGGGGCCCGAGCGCCGAGGTAACGCACACCACGCCGGACAGGTCAATTCCCCGGGACTTGATCACAATCAAGTGGTGGCGTGCAGGTTTTTTTAATGCACCGCTTGTTTTCCCCATTCTGAGTTCCTTTGTGTCTCCCTCCCTCCCTCCCTCCCTCCCTCCCTCCCGAGAAGAGGGGGGAGACTGACCTTCTAGCGGCGTCACCTGGCCAGCTGGCAGTGCGTCCCGGGGATTCAGAACACAACAAAACGCTCAACAATCAACAAAAAGGGCCCCAAACCGCGGCAGTCGGGACGTTGATGAGTGGGCGGAGGACGCCGCCAGCGCCCTGCGCGCTGAGTGCTGATGACCGGGGCCTCGCCGGTTCCTCTTCTCACCCACCCCACCCCCACCCCCCACCATCAGCATCCACCCACCACCACCCACACCCACTACCCCCACCACCACCACCACCACCACCACCACCCCCACCATCAGCATCCACCCACCACCACCCACACCCACTACCCCCACCACCACCACCACCACCACCACCCCCACCATCAGCATCCACCACCACCCCCACCATCAGCATCCACCACCACCCCCCACCCTCCACAAACTACCACCGGCACCACCACCGCCGCCGGCCCAATCACGCTAATGAAGCTCGCGCTTCCTCCGCGCTAAAGTGCCGATTGATCGGAAGGTGGGGTGAGGAAGGTGGGGGACGGGACGGGGGGGGTGAAAGCTTTTAACAGAGGGGGGGGGCGGACGGGAGGGTGGGAGCAAAATAATTAGCAAGAAGGAGCTTTTCTGCAAACTCGTTCAGTTTGGCCTTCCCCCCTGCCCCTCCTCCCCTCCACCTTTTTTATTTACACCGTCCTCATCGGGGAGTGACGGAGTGACGGGGTGTGTGCGTTAACTTCTCAATGTCGGCCCCTAAATCAATCTCCTTGTCGCGGAAAAAATTGAGCTAACGCTTGGCTAACGTTACTGTCTTCCGGTGTGTGTGTCCAGTCTGTGTCCGTCCTCGGAGCCCCCGGTGTGTCCACCTCAGGGCGGGGTCACCGGAGCCCCGGTGTGTCCACCTCAGGGCGGGGGTCACCGGGAGCCCCCGGTGTGTCCACCTCAGGGCGGGGGTCACCGGGAGCCCCCGGTGTGTCCACCTCAGGGCGGGGGTCACCGGGCGCCCCCGGTGGGTGGAGGAAAGGAAGGCGGTAAAAGACGATGGACTAGCCGACGTTAAAGACTAGCAAACTGTGAGATGTTCACAGAACATCCGGAAACATTGGAACCCGAACTGATTCACATGATTACCAAGGAACGTTCTGGAAAGGTGGAAGGAAGGAAAGAAAGAAAAAAGAAAAAAATATATAAAATAAACAGATTCTAAAGCCATAAGTCTCAGACCCACACACACACTCCGAGACCGAGAGGGAGACAGAAGAGTTCTCATTGACTGAGCAGCGGGGCCCCAGTGGACGGCCCAGTGTATACATGCTAAAGCTGACGGTACACTCCGCCTGAAGCTAAATCGAAGCATGTGTAATGACCGCGGCCGTCCGGGGCCTTTCAATCACAGGCCAACATCCTCCCAGCCAGCCAGGCCCTGTTTACTCAACACTACTACCACCGCTCCCCACACACACACCACACACACACACCACACACACACCACACACACACACCACACACACACACCACACACACAAACAGGCCCGCCTCTGTCAGGGACATCACCGGCGCCATGGAAACGTCTAACGTCAAACGGGAGATAAACCACCAGCGGAGAGAGAGAGCCCATCGGTGATGGAGAAGGGAGAGCTCATTAAAGTGAAGGTAATCACATTGAAGTGTGCTTGTGAGTCCCCCATACGTACTTCCCCTTTTACTAAGCCTTGTAAAACGCTGCATCAATTCATTGTTTTGTTGTTAAATTTAAATCGGGCATTTATGCTTGCGATACCAAATGTACTCGTTGCAAATTGTAAATGTTGATGGTGAGGCCCCCCCCCTTATTTAGCTAGAAGCCCCTTGCTGACCCGGTTGGGCTGGTCCTCTCGGTTGGTTCACACTGCATCGATGGAAGGCCACGCACCGCCTCCTTCTGGGGGTCGCCTGCCTCTCTGGTTCCCACACTGGGAGTCGATACACAAGAGGCTATAAATAAAGCCCAATATTAGCAGGGCCATTACCGCATCCACCCTCTAGGGGGCTCCAGGGGGGGGGGGGGGGGGGGCAGGAACTCAGGAGGTAATGAGCAGTGAGCCCGGAGCAGGACTACAATTCATCATGTTCACCTGGAGCCGTGCGTTCATCGGCCCCATAACCCGGTTACCCCAGCCCAGAAGAACCTGCTCCAAAGCCCACGGCGGAGGAACCCCGAGCAGCTCGGCTATCGGAGGCTCCTAATGGGATGAGACACAGACTCCTGTCCAAATTACATTTAACAGAGGGCCCCAGAAGACAACCAGTTGTGCCATATCCAGGGATCTCACACACACACCCACGCACGCACACACACACACATGCGCACGCACGCACACACATGCACACACACAGACACACACGCACAAACGCACACACACACACACACATGCACACACACAAACACACACACACACACACACACACACACACACACACACACATGCGCACGCACGCACACACATGCACACACACAGAGACACACGCACAAACGCACACACACACATGCACACACACAAACACACACACACACACACACACACACACACACACACTCAAGCACACACGCACAGACACACACACTTACCCAAGGCTGGCTGCATGTCAAATAGCTCTAAGTGTGGTAATTGAACTAAATGTGTGGAGGAATATGCAGTAGAATATCCACTGGGAAGATAGGGCAGGTTAGACTACACATGGACACGGCCCCTGGACAGAACAGGCAGGTTAGACTACACATGGACACGGGCCCCTGGACAGAACAGGGCAGGTTAGACTACACATGGACACGGGCCCCTGGACAGAACAGGGCAGGTTAGACTACACATGGACACGGGCCCCTGGACAGAACAGGGCAGGTTAGACTACACATGGACACGGGCCCCTGGACAGAACAGGGCAGGTTAGACTACACATGGACACGGGCCCCTGGACAGAACAGGGCAGGTTAGACTACACATGGACACGGGCCCCTGGACAGAACAGGCAGGTTAGACTACACATGGACACGGGCCCCTGGACAGAACAGGGCAGGTTAGACTACACATGGACACGGCCCCTGGACAGAACAGGGCAGGTTAGACTACACATGGACACGGGCCCCTGGACAGAACAGGGCAGGTTAGACTACACATGGACACGGGCCCCTGGACAGAACAGGGCAGGTTAGACTACACATGGACACGGGCCCCTGGACAGAACAGGGCAGGTTAGACTACACATGGACACGGGCCCCTGGACAGAACAGGGCAGGTTAGACTACACATGGACACGGGCCCCTGGACAGAACAGGGCAGGTTAGACTACACATGGACACGGGCCCCTGGACAGAACAGGGCAGGTTAGACTACACATGGACACGGGCCCCTGGACAGAACAGGGCAGGTTAGACTACACATGGACACGGGCCCCTGGACAGAACAGGGCAGGTTAGACTACACATGGACACGGGCCCCTGGACAGAACAGGGCAGGTTAGACTACACATGGACACGGGCCCCTGGACAGAACAGGGCAGGTTAGACTACACATGGACACGGGCCCCTGGACAGAACAGGGCAGGTTAGACTACACATGGACACGGGCCCCTGGACAGAACAGGGCAGGTTAGACTACACATGGACACGGGCCCCTGGACAGAACAGGGCAGGTTAGACTACACATGGACACGGGCCCCTGGACAGAACAGGGCAGGTTAGACTACACATGGACACGGGCCCCTGGACAGAACAGGGCAGGTTAGACTACACATGGACACGGGCCCCTGGACAGAACAGGGCAGGTTAGACTACACATGGACACGGGCCCCTGGACAGAACAGGGCAGGTTAGACTACACATGGACACGGGCCCCTGGACAGAACAGGGCAGGTTAGACTACACATGGACACGGGCCCCTGGACAGAACAGGGCAGGTTAGACTACACATGGACACGGGCCCCTGGACAGAACAGGGCAGGTTAGACTACACATGGACACGGGCCCCTGGACAGAACAGGGCAGGTTAGACTACACATGGACACGGGCCCCTGGACAGAACAGGGCAGGTTAGACTACACATGGACACGGGCCCCTGGACAGAACAGGGCAGGTTAGACTACACATGGACACGGGCCCCTGGACAGAACAGGGCAGGTTAGACTACACATGGACACGGGCCCCTGGACAGAACAGGGCAGGTTAGACTACACATGGACACGGGCCCCTGGACAGAACAGGGCAGGTTAGACTACACATGGACACGGGCCCCTGGACAGAACAGGGCAGGTTAGACTACACATGGACACGGGCCCCTGGACAGAACAGGGCAGGTTAGACTACACATGGACACGGGCCCCTGGACAGAACAGGGCAGGTTAGACTACACATGGACACGGGCCCCTGGACAGAACAGGGCAGGTTAGACTACACATGGACACGGGCCCCTGGACAGAACAGGGCAGGTTAGACTACACATGGACACGGCCCCTGGACAGAACAGGGCAGGTACTACACGCCCGGCGACAGGCGTTAGACTACACATGGACACGGGCCCCTGGACAGAACAGGGCAGGTTAGACTACACATGGACACGGGCCCCTGGACAGAACAGGGCAGGTTAGACTACACATGGACACGGGCCCCTGGACAGAACAGGGCAGGTTAGACTACACATGGACACGGGCCCCTGGACAGAACAGGGCAGGTTAGACTACACATGGACACGGGCCCGTGGACAGAACAGGGCAGGTTAGACTACACATGGACACGGGCCCCTGGACAGAACAGGGCAGGTTAGACTACACATGGACACGGGCCCCTGGACAGAACAGGGCAGGTTAGACTACACATGGACACGGGCCCCTGGACAGAACAGGGCAGGTTAGACTACACATGGACACGGGCCCCTGGACAGAACAGGGCAGGTTAGACTACACATGGACACGGGCCCCTGGACAGAACAGGGCAGGTTAGACTACACATGGACACGGGCCCGTGGACAGAACAGGGTTATGTAGACTAGGGGACCCGGGCCCCAGGTCCTTACAGACAGTAGTGCTCTGAATATGTATAGGGGAAAATGATGCTAAACACTTTCATAACATGTCATTATCATTACCCTTACATACTTTGCTGCACTTTCTGGACTCATCACAGTTACTGCACTGTATTCATGATGCTGCTGTACTACTGGCACTTTAAACGCTTTTAAAGATTTGTGTAAAAAAACAAGAAAAACATAATTCAACACATATCATTTAACAGTCACTTTGCTGCTCTTTTTTTGTTTATTTTTATTGTATATATTATTTTTATGGTATTGTTTTGGAGATGTAAACTGCAGGAGGGAATAGGGAGTAAGCATTCCTATGTACTTGTTACAAATCAAATAAAAATCTCCTGTATCTCTCTCTTCTCTCTTTCGTGTATCATCATCATATGTCCAGCTCAGTGTCACAAAGCCACGCTCTCGTCTCTGGTCCCACATGGAAGAGGCCAGCCTCTGAAGGAGGTCTGTACAGAGGACAGGTGGTGATTATGTGGTCGGCAGTCTGCTCAGGCTCGCCACACTCACATACTGCGCTGTCTGCCAGGCCCCACTCCTTCATGGACGCTTTGAAGCGACCAACCCCAGTACGGAGGCGGTTCAGCAGGGTCCAATGCCGGCATGGTAGATGTTCTCCTTCGACTCCATCTCCCGGATCTTGGATGTGATGGTGCAGACGTGTGGGCTCAGCCGACTCCCATTCCTGCTTCCAGGAAGTTGCTAGCCATGCCCTTGTAGACAGGTCCTCAGGGATGGAACCAAGCATCTCTTGTGCTGTCCTGTTGTAGGGGTGACGGGACTTGAGTCTGCTTGGGGGCGCTGCCTTTGTTGTTGTTTCGTGCAGGATATGCCAGTCATGTTCTTGGGCTTTCCTTGCAAGTGCGAGGATAGCGGCCTCTCGTCGGAGACCGGCCGGGGCAATTCCCGCTAGGACTGGCTCTCCTGTATCTTGTATCTAAACAGTGAACCTGGGGGCCAACTTCCGTTATCTATCCATTGGGTCTGATGTGGGCGGCAGGACAGCTCAGTCGGTCGGCACTTGGGGGACTCAGGAACCGGAAGGTCGTTGGTTCAAGTCCCCCAACACTGGCACTGCGGTGCCTTGAGCAAGGCACCAGACCCCTATAGCACTGCTCCCCGGGGTGCTCCCCCCACTGCTCCTAACACTAGGATGGGTTAGATGCAGAGGAACACATTTCACTGTGTGTGTTTATGTGATCAATAAAGCGGATTCAATCCTCCGGATTTAGATTAAGATCTCGGCAGGACAGCAAACTTCCACT
>CM051001.1:5303042-5308042 GCA_027704905.1 Muraenolepis orangiensis | reverse complement strand
ACGGTAATGTATGTGTGTGTGTGTATGTGTGTGTGTATGTTGTATGTATGTATGTATGTATGTATGTATGTATGTATGTATGTGTGTATGTATGTATGTATGTATGTATGTATGTATGTGTGTATGTATGTATGTATGTATGTATGTATGTATGTGTGTATGTATGTATGTATGTATGTATGTGTGTATGTATGTATGTATGTATGTATGTATGTGTGTATGTATGTATGTATGTATGTATGTATGTATGTATGTATGTGTGTGTGTATGTATGTATGGATGGATGGATGTACTGTATGTACTGTATGTATGTACTGTATGTATGTATGTATGTATGTGTATGTATGTACTGTATATATGTATGTATGTATGTATGTATGTATGTATGTATGTATGTACTGTATGTATGTATGTATGTAATATATGTATGCATGTTTGTACGTATGAATGAATGCCTGGATGAGTGAAAGCGCTATATGAATGCAGTCCATTTACCATTACAAAGTATTGCATAATTCAAGCAGCAGCGATATACATTCTCCTATATGGCGCATTACATAAACACACACAGGCTCATAAAACCCTAACAGCCTTACCCCTCCTGGCCTGTGATACACACAGAGCTGTGTTACTCAGACCTCTGACCCTGCTCCTCATGCTGCGTTTGAACCCAGCAGACCCAGCACGAAGAGACCCAGGTAAGTGGGAACAGGGTCGAGGAGGGGGGTTAGCGTCTGACAGAGTGAGACACGCGCGGCCCTGACTCGTGGCATTAGCGGCACACGTCTGAGAGAGAGTGGATGTAACTCAGATCACCCCAATGAATGCTGATCTTATAGAGAGAGAGAGAGAGAGCAGAGGCTGTCTCTGTAGCTCTCTCTCTCTCTCTCTCTCTCTCTCTCTCTCTCTCTCTCTCTCTCTCTCTTTTCTCTCTCTCTTACCTGCGTTCACGATGGCGTCCACCTCCAACTTGGTGATGTCTCCGGCGTGGACGGAGATCCTGCCGTCCAGCTTCTGGTTCCTGGAGGCCCGGGGCGCCCCCCCCTCGCCTGACACTGAGTGACACACACACACGTGCACACACACGCACACACACGCACACACCCATACACACACACACATGCACACAGTTCATTGACTAGGATAATACTGGGGGTAATTGGCTTCCACAGAAACGAGAATAGGGAAATAATTTCAATGCGTTGTCCTTGTCTTGTGTTAATAATGAACTCTTTGATTTATGATGAAGGACAAGGCTTCAAACAAACCTTTTCTCAATGATAAATGGGGGTAGAAGAGAGAGAGAGCGAGAGCGAGAGAAAGAGAGAGAGAGAGAGAGAGAGCGAGAGAGCGAGAGCGAGAGAAAGAGAGAGAGAGAGCGAGAGCGAGAGAAGAGAGAGAGAGCGAGAGAGCGAGAGCGAGAGAAAGAGAAAGAGAAAGAGAGAGAGAGAGAGAGAGAGAAAGAGAGAGAGAGAGAGAGAGCGAGAGAAAGAGAGAGAGAGCGAGAGAGAGAGAGAGAGAGAGAGAGAGAGAGAGAGAGAGAGAGAGAGAGAGAGAGAGAGAGAGAGAGAGAAAGAAAGAGAGCTACATAACATTTCTTGGGACGTGTGACAACTATTTTAATAAATATGGTTATATTACATATTTCAATGGATTCATCTTCATAGCTTCGATGACTTTGATGAAGTTTTCCTGTGTTCCGGTTTGATTTCTTTGTTCAGGGAGTGGGACCGTAATAATATATATAATATAATAATAATATAATAATAATAATAACCCGAGGGTGAAGTGCAAGTTAGGACACCAAATACATAACTCCAAGACCCTTTGAAACAGGGGCCCCTCTGAGGGCTGATCAATACAGGGCCGTGCAGCCAAGCCTTTGAGCCTTGTCACATGGGATTATGTCCATCGGGCATCCGCCACAATCATGACGTGCCAAATATTGATATTACTATTAATGTATGCTTCTATACATCACTGTGGTTCACGTGAAGAATGGGAGAACGCATCATCGAAGATGGACCGACCGGAGGTTATGATTTTTTTGGAATTGGACAAAACTTGGTGGTTAGATTACTTATGGCCCAAGGAACAGTTGATACGATTTTGCCGCAGATCCGGGTCTGAATCCCAAGATCCAGAGGATATTTTTCATGTGGCGAAGGTATGCGCTCTACTGAGGGCCCTCGAGTTGGTTATGTGGATCACATGAGGTCAGGTGATCCACATGAGGTCATGTGGTCATGTGATCTACATGACCTCATGTGGTCATGTGATCCACATGAGGTCATGTGGTCATGTGATCTACATGACCTCATGTGGTCATGTGATCCACATGAGGTCATGTGGTCATGTGATCTACATGACCTCATGTGGTCATGTGATCCACATGAGGTCATGAGGTCATGTGGACCACATGACCTCATGTGGATCACCTGAGGTCATGTGATCATGTGGATCACATGAGGTCAGGTGATCCACATGAGGTCATGAGGTCATGTGGACCACATGACCTCATGTGGATCACCTGAGGTCATGTGGTCATGTGATCTACATGAGGTCATGAGGTCATGTGATCCACATGACCTCATGTGGTCATGTGATCCACATGAGGTCATGTGGTCATGTGATCTACATGACCTCATGTGGTCATGTGATCTACATGACCTCATGTGGTCATGTGATCCACATGAGGTCATGTGATCATGTGATCTACATAACTACATGAGGTCATGTGATCCACATGAGGTCATGTGGTCATGTGATCTACATGACCTCATGTGGTCATGTGATCCACATGAGGTCATGTGGTCATGTGATCTACATGATCTCATGTGGTCATGTGATCCACATGAGGTCATGTGATCATGTGATCTACATAACTACATGAGGTCATGTGATCCACATGAGGTCATGTGATCATGTGATCTACATAACTACATGAGGTCATGTGATCCACATGAGGTCATGTGGTCATGTGATCTACATGACCTCATGTGGTCATGTGATCCACATGAGGTCATGTGGTCATGTGATCTACATGACCTCATGTGGTCATGTGATCCACATGAGGTCATGTGATCATGTGATCTACATAACTACATGAGGTCATATCTAAGCTTCAGAGACACGGAGAGCATCCGCATCAACTGCAGATGTTTTCACACCATATCTCCAATAGACAGGTAGAGATATGGTTGTTTTTCACACCATACTGTATCTCCAATAGACAGGTAGAGATATGGTTGTTTTTCACACCATACTGTATCTCCAATAGACAGGTAGAGATATGGTTGTTTTTCACACCATACTGTATCTCCAATAGACAGGTGGAGATATGGTTGTTTTTCACACCATATCTCCAATAGACAGGTAGAGATATGGTTGTTTTTCATACCATACTGTATCTCCAATAGACAGGTGGAGATATGGTTGTTTTTCATACCATACTGTATCTCCAATAGACAGGTGGAGATATGGTTGTTTTTCATACCATATCTCCAATAGACAGGTGGAGATATGGTTGTTTTTTCACACCATATCTCCAATAGACAGGTGGAGATATGGCTGTTTTTCCACACTATATCCGTAATAGACAGAGATATAGTTGTTTTTCACATATATATTTCTCAAATGTTAGCACTGTCACTAAAGCGGCGTGTGCACTGGAATGCTTCTTAGCTTTTCCAGGGTTAGTCTATGAAACACTTCATTGAGAAACAGTTCATTTAACAGCGGGGGGGTTTGTCCATGTTGCTTCAGGGTGAATTACAGCATCTCCCCCCCCCCCCCCCCCACTGTGACACGCTAACATTCATAAGTACTTTCTGTGAGACTAGGCTGTGTGTGCAGGTCTAATGATAGCGATGTACCTTTTTACATGTTTGCTGTACCTACTACATATATATATATTAATCACTATATAATAATATAAATATATAATATAATAATAATATTGAATATTTACTGTATATATATATATTATATACCTATAATTCTGCACATATCTCATACCTACTCTATAAGTTATTTTATACCGTTTTTATACCGAGTAGACTGTCTTTACGTCTTATTTAACCACTGTACATGTTTAAATAACCATGTACATGTATACACAATGTATATTACCATGCACTTTACTGCAACATTTGCACTCTGGTTAAATGCCAAATTATTTTTGCTGAACTGTACTTGCTGTGCAATGACAATCAATTTGAATCGAATCTAATCTAATCTAATCTAATCTAATGCCAGTCAGGCCATGCAGACCTGAAGAGGGACTCCTCCAAACTGGGATCTGGTCCAGTGACGTGAAGCCACTGGTTCTGTAGTACCTCCGCCTCTCATCCACTGGCAAAGACAGCAGCCGGTCTGAAGAAGAGAAGATATAGAGAGAGAGAGAGAGAGAGAGAGAGAGAGAGAGAGAGAGAGAGAGAGAGAGAGAGAGAGAGAGAGAGAGAGAGAGAGAGAGAGAGAGAGAGAGAGGGAAAGTCATTTTTTATTAAATTGCCATTGTTGTAATAAGCCAATTTGAATGGCTCATGGTTTCGAGAGGACACGCACTGATTCGCATATTGCCGAGGAACTGTAATCACATGGAAATGTGGAGCACTATTTAAACGTCCAAGAGCGATTACCGTAATTACCCCCCGGGGCAGGAGTTTCAAGGGACGTCTGAGGTTCTTCTAGTTCTAGGTCTAGGTCTTAGTAGTAGTAGGCATGTTGTGTTGACAGTGTACTTTTAGTTGATATTAGTCTCACCCTTGGTCTCCTTCCAGTCGGCCTCGGCGGACTCAAGGTTCCCCGTCAGGTCGGAGTCGGGCCCTGCGGCCACGGTGAACCCCCGGGGCGCGCCGGAGTGGACGCACACCATGAGCGCACTGGTGGTCAACCCCAGTGCGCCCAGGACCACTTTACGCACCCAACCTCTCGTCTTGGTGGACGCGTCCCTTTGAGAAGACTTGGAGAAGAACCGAGCCGTAGTGGTCGGTGTTGTC
>CM051001.1:5260542-5298042 GCA_027704905.1 Muraenolepis orangiensis | reverse complement strand
GGAGGAGGTCTACGACCTCACAGCTGTGCCTCACACTTCAGGTACACACCTGGAATGACTGTATATAGCTCTTATAATAGAGCCATGGTGCAACATGTGGAATGACTAGTGTTGTATATAGTTTGTATTAAAGATCCAGGGTACACATATAAACGATTATAAGCGTATAAGCGCAAGATGGCAGGTGACCCTGCCATCTTGAAATACACGTCATACAAGGCATTTTACGTGCCAGTGACATTTACAAAATAAAACGACAACATTTTTAGCAATGTCAAGCTGTATACCTGTGTACTTAAAGGACCACGCATATTTAAATAGGTAAATAGCTACTGAGGAACTGTCCTGTTGACCTTTGAGTGAGGCTGTAACCATGCTGTAACCATAGCACTGTGACTCACCCTCTCCTCCCTCCCCCTCCTCTCCCTCCCCCTCCTCCCCCTCCCCCTCCTCCCCCCTCCCCCTCCTCTCCTCCCCCCCCCCCCCCTTGTGTCCAGTGTCTCAGGCTTGCCTGTACAACGGCATGCCGGCTCACTTTGCCGACTCCCCCGAGACGGAGGCCGTCTACAGGATGCTGTCCGTGCCGCAGCCCGCCCCCCCGCCAGAGCTCATCACCAAGCAGTACCGGGCCGCCAGCGTGGTGGACAAGGCCCACATCAACAGCAGGTGGGCGCGCCCCCCCCCCTCCAGCCCCCACACACCCTCCCCCACCCCCACACACACGCACGCACACACGCACGCACGCACGCACACACACACACACACGCACGCATATAACGTTGTTTATAGTATATAGTAGGTAGTATATAGTGTTGTTTATAGTATATAGTATAGTAGTGAATAAGTAAGCGTTCCATCGCAAATAAAAACATCTGGAATCTTAAATAACTATATTATATACTGCTACACCCTCTCATCCACCACCACCTACCTCCACTACGACCCCCCCCCCCCCCACCTACACTACACTACACACACACCCCCCCTCCCAGGTGGCTGGACTCGTCCCGCTCCCTCCTGCAGCAAGGGGTCCAGGAGAACGACCTGCTCTGGCTTCGCTTCAAGTACTCCACCTTCCACGACCTCGAGCCCAAGGTGTGTGTGTGTGTGTGTGTGTGTGTGTGTGTGTGTGTGTGTGTGTGTGTGCGTGTGTCTGTGTATGTCTGTGTGTGTCTGTGTGTGTCTGTGTATGTCTGTGTGTCTGTGTGTGTCTGTGTATGTCTGTGTGTGTCTGTGTATGTCTGTGTGTGTCTGTGTATGTCTGTGTGTGTCTGTGTGTGTCTGTGTGTGTCTGTGTATGTCTGTGTGTGTCTGTGTGTGTCTGTGTGTTCTCGGTTTTTGTGTGTGCAGGTTGTGCTGTGTGTGTGCTTGTGTGTACATGTGTTGTGTTGTGTTGACAAAATGGACGTTGTAATTAATATTGTGACTGTGATTAAGCAATCACTGACTGAAGGGTACAATTAGAGTAGCATGCGTGTGATGAACAGGTTAAAAGCTTCTGTCAAGGGACAAAATGGTAAATGTCAGATCAGAGAAATTCAGATTACTGTCACAAAACAAGAAAGACCAGGAAAAGACCTCTCTCTCTCTCTCTCTCTCTCTCTCTCTCTCTCTCTCTCTCTCCTCTCTCTCTCTCTCCTCTCTCTCTCTCTCTCTCTCTCTCTCTCTCTCTCTCTCTCTCTCTCTCTCTCTCTCTCTCTCTCTCTCTCTCTCTCTCTCTCTCTCTCTCTCTCTCTCTCTCTCCAGTATGATGCGGTGCGGCTCGCCCAGCTGTATGAGCAGGCCCGCTGGGCCATCCTGCTGGAGGACGTGGACTGTACGGAGGAGGAGATGATGCTGTTCGGCGCGCTGCAGGTAGGCTGACCGATGTGTGTTTACCCTTTAGAGCCTCCACAGCATTCACGCCTCCATGGGCGCTCTCCTGCAAAGCTAACCTCCGAGGTGACGGGGGATTCCACACACAAGTGCCATCTGTCACCTCAAAGCCGCACAACTTCACGAAGTAATGAATTCAACCGAATGAGCATTCAAACTATTTCAACAGCCCGAACAACACGTCGGTGGTCCCCAAACTTTTTAGGGTTCCTGTACGCCTCAGACATGTAACCTCCTGCTGTGTCCCCCCTCTACCCCTCATCTGATGTTACATATGAAGACAAGACGGTGTTATTAACTATTTTCATTAACTATTTCAAACAAGTGATATCAGCACATCAGCTCAAACATAATATGAATGACTTATCTGGAAAACGTATAATATAGTATTGGTTGGCGTACCCCCAGACGGAAATGTGTGTACCCCTGGGGGTACACGTACCCCACTTTGGGAAAATAGCCAGACCGAATGACCAAAGCCATCCATCCCCTGGTGTGCCTCTTCAGTATCACATCAGCAAGCACTCGCTGGCGGAGCCCCAGACGATGAGCACCAACACGGCCATGGACGACCTGGAGACCGCCCTGCTGTCCCTGGAGGTCAAGATGGACGGAGACGGCAGCACGGCCAACGACTTACTGGTCAGACATCTTGGACGTTCTGACGTGCTGTTTTACAGAACTAGAGATTGAGATAACAGATGACCTAGAATGAAAGAGAAACAGAAGAAAGAGATTTTGTTCTGCTAGCTTTGTGTTCTATATATATATATATATATATATATATATATGTGATATGAGTGAGTATGTCCTGTTCCCTACCCCTACTGAGAACTGAGAGAGGGAAGCATGAATAGATGATGGTGTGAATGCATGGACATGGTGGAGAATATTTTTTGCCAGTGGCAGTTGAATTACAATTTCACAGGGCATTCATATTTTATTCGTACATTGTATATAGCGATAAATAACAAAGGTGGCAGCACAAGTAGTCCATGGTTGCCCAGGAGCTTACGGTTTATAACACCCGGTTCACATAAATAGAAGCGCCAAAGCAACAAACCCCTAGACGTGTGTGTGTAAAGGTGTGTAGCCCGCTCTGAGAGACGGTGATTTATTCTCTTCTTCGTACAGGACAACATGGCCGCCCCAGAACTAGGTGACTATCTGAAAATATTCCGGTAAGATATTCTCCCTCTGTAATATTTCACAATGTGGCTTACATGGTTTTTTTTGTTATGTTCTCCATCCATTCCCCGTACAGTGAAACCATTAAAGGGATAACGGATCATTAGCTCACGGATATGTGCAGGAAGATGAGTTGGAAGGGGGATAGTAGTGTTGAATGAGGCTTCAGGGCGGGGAGGAGGCAGCACGGAGGGAACCGCGGAGACGGGGCTGTGCACAGTAAAGATGACTTGTGTCTCGCTTCCAGGCCCAAGAGATTGACGCTGAAGGGCTACAAACAATACTGGTTCAAGTTCCAAGACACCTGCATCTCCTACTTCAAGAGCCAGGAGGACAGCGCCGGGGAGCCCATCCAACAGATTCACCTCAAAGGTTGAAACCAAACGTGATTACACATCTATAGGTATAGGTTTATAGGTCGATTAAAATACGGATGTACACAGGAGGCCAGAAGGAAACTGTTTGGCATCCAGGTTTGGCCTTTTACGTGGTTGGTTCTAACAAGGCCATAACTGTCCTGAATCATACCCCTCAGCTGCTGCACAACAAGAAACCACTTTTCAAAAGGGCGTTGAGAGGCTGACAGGTTGTTCCCTGGCGTAAGGGTCGGTGCTCTCTAGGGCCGCGCGGGGGCTGGTGTCCAGCATGTAGACGACACATGCCCTTGGAGCGACCCAGGTTCAATTCTGAACTCTCGTTCAAAGGGCCACTTTCCTGTCCATAAACCCACAAAATTGCCATGAAATATATATATTTATAACCAACGTTTTGTGCACTCTTCTTATAATATATAGGTTTCTATCAGCCATTCGTCATATGTATATACTGTATCATTACAGTCATTGCATTACAGTCATTTAGTAGATGCTTTTATCCAAAGCGACTTACAATAGTATCATCCATCAGTCACTTCATTGTTCTTTAGTGTGTATGGTATATTGCTATAGTATAGTGTTGTATATAGTATAGCATAAAATAGGTAGTATATAACGTTGTTTATAGTATGAAGTATAGTATATAGTGGGTTGTATATATATAGTGTTGTTTATAGTATGGTATTGTATAGCATAGGTATTGCATAGTTTAGCATAGTATTGTTTTGTGGTTAAAATTCATACTGCGGGAGTCTTACGGGGAGTATAAGTATTGTATTGTTACACATGTTATAAATACAAACATCTTGAATCTTGAATCTTGAATCTCTTGAAGAGGACAGAAACAGAGACAGTGCTTCTTCAACTGAGTGGGTGTCTCTCTCTCTCTCTCTCGGTCCTCCACACCTCTCTCTCTCTCTCTCTCTCTCTCTCTCTCTCTCTCTCTCTCTCTCTCTCTCTCTCTCTCTCTCTCTCTCTCTCTTTCTCTCTTTCTCGTGGTCCTCCACACCTCTCTCTCTCTCTCTCTCTCTCTCTCTCTCTCTCTCTCTCTCTTCTCTCTTTCTCGTGGTCCTCCACACCTCTCTCTCTCTCTCTCTCTCTCTCTCTCTCTCTCTCTCTCTCTCTCTCTCTCTTTCTCGTGGTCCTCCACACCTCTCTCTCTCTCTCTCTCTCTCTCTCTCTCTCTCTCTCTCTCTCTCTCTCTCTCTCTCTCTCTCTCTCTCTCTCTCTCTCTCTCTCAGGCTGCGAGGTGGCCCCTGACGTCAACGTGGGGGGACAGAAGTTCCTCATCAGGCTCCTGATCCCAGCCCCCGAGGGCATGATCGAGGTGTACCTGCGCTGTGAGAACGTAAGAAGCCGCCAAACAACACAACACTAACTGTCCAATAGGGCGCTGGTGTCCAATCGGGACAACCAGGGGATTGAACCAATCAGACACTCGGGTGACGCCCTCCCACGGCTTGTCTCCCAAGGAGGAGCAGTACGCCCGGTGGATGGCGGCGTGCCGGCTGGCGTCCAGGGGGCAGAGCCTGGCCGACAGCAGCTTCCAGAGCGAGATCCAGAGCATCCGCTCCGTCCTGGCCATGCAGAAGACCAGCGGTAACGGCTCGGCGTCCGCCACCGGCGACGACGCCATCAACGCCTACAGCCTGGTGTCGCCGCGCTACCACAAGAAGTACAAGGCCAAGCAGGTGGGTGTCGGAGGGTGTAGGGTCTGGACACCTCCAGGTCACCTCATACACGCTACAGCTCAGACGCTACGGAGAGCACTGGTTCAGTGGCTCTCAAACTGTGGGTCGCGAACCAAAAAGTGGGCCGCAGCAGGGGACCGTTTATGTAAACATTTGTTTACATATGGAGATTGCTGTTGATCAATAAAGACCAGATCTTCTTTCAGTTGAATTGGTATTCAATGGAAGTCACCAATGAAGTGATGGAGATTAAGCTGTAGTTGAAGATGAGAGGTATAATATGGGATCTTAGTTTTAACTTTAAGTGGATATTCCAACAAAATCATTATTATTATTATTATTATTTATATTTATTCATTTGTATTAACATTTAGACATATAACAAATACCATGTAGTAACAAATGAAAAACATCTGAATTGAAACAGTAGTTACTGCCCTTTGCAGTTGTACTGTCCTTCTACTGCCGTTGTTGTAGAAGTTCATTATAATCCAAATGCAGAGTGCAGTATTAGCATTTTTAGGGTCATAGGTTAAACATATTTAGGGCGTATTGAATCCTTGTACAGTATATTGATTGTATTTCCACTCATTTACTGACAACACAATTGGCTGGACGGTCAAAAGGCTTTCAGTTTCACTGACGGTCATTTATAGCCATCTGTTTCACTGTTTCACCGGTTTGCTTGTAGGGTGGGTGGTGTAGGGTGGGTGGTGTAGGGTGGGTGGTGTAGGGCGGGTGGTGTAGGGCGGGCGGTGTAGGGCGGGCGGTGTAGGGTGGGTGGTGTAGGGTGGGTGGTGTAGGGCGGGTGGTGTAGGGTGGGTGGTGTAGGGCGGGTGGTGTAGGGCGGGTGGTGTAGGGCGGGTGGTGTAGGGCGGGTAGTGTAGGGTGGGTGGTGTAGGGTGGGTGGTGTAGGGTGGGTAGTGTAGGGTGGGTGGTGTAGGGTGGGCGGTGTAGGGTGGGCGGTGTAGGGTGGGTGGTGTAGGGCGGGTGGTGTAGGGCGGGCGGTGTAGGGCGGGCGGTGTAGGGTGGGTGGTGTAGGGTGGGCGGTGTAGGGTGGGTGGTGTAGGGCGGGTAGTGTAGGGCGGGTGGTGTAGGGTGGGCGGTGTAGGGTGGGCGGTGTAGTGTAGGGTGGGCGGTGTAGGGTGGGCAGTGTAGGGTGGGCGGTGTAGGGTGGGTGGTGTAGGGTGGGTGGTGTAGGGCGGGTGGTGTAGGGCGGGTGGTGTAGGGCTACTACGCCACTACAATGCACAACACTGTGAGGGGCAGATAAGACACACTTAAGACACCTCTTTTAAAGACAGCCAACAACACAACTCTATCTACGTTTGAGACTATCTCAAACGTTGGTTACTTAGTTGGTTACTTAGTTGGTTACTTACAGCCCCTTACATCGAACAGGAAGGTTACTTTTGTAAATGGACTGCATTTATATAGCACTTTTCTAGCCAGTGCGGCCACTCAAAGCGCTTTACAAGTCATGCCTCACATTCACCCATTCATACACGCATTCACCCACCGAGGGCAGAGTCAGCCATCAAGGAGACAGCAGGTGCAGTTAGGGTTAGGGGGTCTTGCTCAGGGACACCTCGGCAGCCGGGGGGATGGAACCAGCATGTGAGGCGACCGCTCTGCCTCCTGAGCCGTACTGCCGCCCAAACTATAAACTGTAAACTATGAGTGTTCCTTTGTGCTTGTGTTCAGCTGACCCCTCGGATCCTGGAGGCCTACCAGAACGTGGCCCAGCTCTCCTGGACTGAGGCCCTTCTACGCTTCCTTCAGATCTGGCAGGCGCTGCCCGACTTCGGCATCTCTTACGTCGTCGTCAGGTTCTTCTTCTTATTTTCTTCTTTTGCTGTTGTTGGGTTTCTTTTTTTATTTCTCATACCCAAGCATAACTTTTACGTGGTTTAAAACAGGCTGGAAATGGCCGAGCGGTCCCTGTGCACCTTTTCCGCCCGGGAGAGAAAAGCCACAACTTATGTGCAACTTGTAAATCTGTGATCTTGTGTCACAAATATGTGGGTACTGCCAAGACAAGTACAGAGGGGCTCTCTCTTCTCAGCGTAAAATGGGAAAATAGCTCTCCCGGTGACAAATGATTGGATATTAAATAATATATCATGCTGAACACACCACGGTGAAATAAACGCAGTGAAAAACAGTGTGTTGAGGAAGCAGCCTATAATTCTATTAGACGTAACGGTTGACTAGAGCCGGTCACGAGGATTTGAAGGATTCGCCTATTTGAACGCCTATTTGACTTTCAAACTTTTTAGAACACTTTTAGTTTATGCAGTCACTGCAGCAGCGGGCCAAATATAAAATAATTGTTTGGCATTGAAATTCATCGGATAGAATCTGCCGTGGGTGTGTCCTGTTCACTCAGCATTCAGTACGATTTCACCTTCTCTTCCTCACGATTACAGATTCAGTTCAGAACAGCCAATTCCACAACTGATACATGAACGAATAACAAACCGCTGAAAAGCTCACCGGTTTCCTCGCTTTGGGTTTCCTCCAACCAGGTTCAAGGGCAGCCGTAAGGACGAGGTGCTGGGCATCGCCCCCAACCGGCTGATCCGCATCGACCTGGGCGTGGGCGACGTGGTGAAGACCTGGCGCTACAACAACATGCGCCAGTGGAACGTCAACTGGGACATACGACAGGTGAACCCCCCACCCCACCGCACCCCACCCCCACCCCCACCCCCACATACATGTGACACCTGCCGTGGACGCACCACCCCTACACCTGTCCGTCCCTCATGGCAAAAGTCATATGCAGGTCAAAGGGTTTTGAGGTTTGTGGTTCTCAACCTTATAATGTACGAGAAAAACAATGTCATCAATTGATAAAGATTAATTAAGATTTAAAAAAATGTATAATCTGTAATTCTAATTACAAACCAAAAACTGTGTACATCGCATCACTGTTTTTTCCTTTTTGTATTTGCTCCATTACCATCTTATGTAATTAGAATAATACTTATTTATTATAATAAACATAAAATATACATGGTTACTTTTCTAAATCTAAATATGGAGGATTGAATCCTCTATATTGATCACATAAACACACAGTGAAATGTGTTTCTCTGCATCTAACCCATCCTAGTATTCGGAGCAGTGGGCAGCTGTTGTATATAGGTGTATATATGTGTGTGTGGTTCTGGTGCCTTGCTCAAGGGCACCTCGGCAGTTACCCAGGAGGAGAACTGGCACCTTTTTCCAAGTACCAGTTCTCACTCCGCACTTGGTCCGTTTTAGGGGACTTGAACCGGCGACCCTCCGGTTCCACAAGCCAAGTCCCAACAGACTGAACTACTGTCTCCCTTTTTGCATGTGTCCAATGCAATCATCTATATTCTGAGGTTGTGATATTTGAATGTATATTGAATCGTTCCTCCGAGACTCTGAGCTTCTTCATCTCTATGTCATTGGGATGTTTATGACCCATTACTTCTAGTACATAGTACAAAGTTGTCATGTCATTGGACGAGCTTTGCATGGTCAGCGGTCACAATCATTTCTTCCGTAGATCTCCCTGAATTTTTGGAGAGAAAGTATCTTGTTCTGTTGGATTTGTAGAATTGTAATGTATTACAATTGTATGTATTACAAGATTACAAGAAATGTATTGATTCATATCGTTTTGGAGGGTAGGTATTTAAAGGTTAGGCTCATTAGTACATAGTATTAGAATTCATGCACATGAAATGCAATCCTGTATATAACATTACCAGAGTTGGTAGTGACTGTCTAAGACCAATTGTGTAACCACCCACTATGTAACTGACAACCATTGCACATGCAGACAAGAGTCTACTTCTGCTCTCCTCGACTGGTCTTACTCCTCCTCCTCCTCTTGGCCGGTCTTACTTCTCCTTTCCTCTCCTGTGTCTTTACTTCTCCTCTCCTCGACTGGTCTTACTTCTCCTTTCCTCTCCTACGTCTTAACGTCTTCTCATCTCTTCTCTCCAGTTGGCCATCGAGTTTGACGGCAACGTGAACATTGCCTTCAGCTGCGTGACCGCCGACTGCAAGATTGTCCACGAGTTCATCGGCGGCTACATCTTCATGTCGACGCGGAGCCGCGAGAAGAGCGACACGCTCAACGAGGAGCTGTTCCATAAGCTGACGGGCGGACATGAAGCGCTATGAGAGCCAGGAGACACACGCTGTACCCCCCGCTGTTGTGTTTTAAAGACTATGTTCTATCTAGAGCCATACATACAAATAGATCAATAACATTTACATACACAACATACACAAGTAATTTAATTATGTATGGCTCTGCTAACTGAAAAGGTTGCTGACCCGTGTTCCGGTAGGAGTATAGTGAGCAAGTGTTAACTTAGATATACTCTACTTCTGTGTAAATGATGCACCTGTCGGAACTACAACCAATGTTGTTTGTTTAAAAAAAGTAATCAAACTAACTTAATCTCATCCAGTGATGAGTTTAAATAAATTCAATCTTTTCCCTCTTGGAAATTACATTCTAGGTTACTTCATGTATTCTCACATTTTAATTATAAACCAGCCATGAATTGCACTTGCAAAATGGATGAATTTACCAAGTGTTACATGAACATGTCACAAAAAGCTGTTACATAAACAATTTTGCTTACTAAAATACATAACAATGAAACAAGTCATTCTCCGTTTATTAACACAGTTGCTTATTTTATTCATGGCACCATATTTGGACGCTCAACAGGAAGCCCTTGCGGAGGTGGTGATCCACCGTCTTCCTGGCCATGCCGTATCTGGGAGAAACACTTGTGGCCCGTCTGTTAGCAAATAAACCCACAGTGTCCGTCTGTTCCCCATCTGGTGTGTATCCTCTGTGTTCATCTGTGTTCCGGTCTCTAACAGCCTGGGTTCATGTCATTTAGGATTTTTAGATGGCCATGTTTACAGCCATGCACCAACCACCGTATTCCACTATATATAATAATATATTGAAGACAAAGTTACAGTTTAAACCCAAAGCAACGGTCGGTGAAAACCCATGACCCATGCAAATGTCCTCTATGAGACATGTATGGGACACATATTTAAAAACATCAGCCATTCTCCTGGTGGTCCCCAAGGCTACTGCAATGGCAAGACACTCCCTGAAACAAGCATTAGAACATCCATAAGCATGACTCCATTGTCAGTGCAATGTATGAATTGTGGAGGACTTGTGAAATAGGCGTAGGTCTTACTGGAGGGCTTCAGCTGTAAGGCCTGACTGAAGTACTTTGGCATCAGCCTCCCGTCTTGGTCCCCCGGGGTCAGCAGCGCGCCGTTCTCCGACCAGAAGAATTGGATACCGTCTATACGTGAACGCAAAGGGGGAAACTCATAAAGCCCAACTGGTTTATGGGCCTTTATCACAGGGGTTCATCAGTCATGCCAGTGCCCATAATTACCGTGATGAGGTACACCTGTGTTTTACTACACCTCCGTGATGAAGGCCTATTAAAGAACTCATTAGCTGCAGACATAACGGCGGGCGCTTACCGCTCAGAGCTTCGGGGACGTTGATGAATATGGCCAAGTCACAATTACCCCTCATGCCTGGTGGGGAGAAATACATAACGAACACAGACAGCATAGTAATATATATATATATTCAGTATAAATCATCTTTTATTATTTTTTAAGATAGCTGTAGGTCAGATTTAAGAGCTATTATTTGAGTGTCATTGGTTTGAAATAGCATACCCATCCATCAGCTATTAGTGAGTGAAATGCACTGTGAGGATATCTCTAGTCGACTTGTGTCTGTCTCTATAGGAGACCATTTACATTACAGAACGCCCTCGGCTCATTTCTGACCAATCGGGGCATCTTGTATTGGTGAGTGTGATTGGTTTGCTGAATCCATCTTGCCTGTCAATCACAGGTACCTGAATATTAAACATTTATATGGAGAGAAATGGTGAAACAGAGAGAGAGAGAGAGAGAGAAAGAAATGGAGAGAGAGAGAGAGAGAGAGAGAGAGAGAGAGAGAGAGAGAGAGAGAGAGAGAGAGAGAGAGAGAGAGAGAGAGAGCAGAGAGAGCAGAGAGAGAGAGAGAGAGAGAGAGAGAGAGAGAGAGAGAGAGAGAGAGAGAGAGAGCAGAGCAGAGCAGAGCAGAGCGAAGAGAGAGAGAGAAATGGAGAAATGGAGAAACTGAGAGAGAAGAGAGCAGAGCAAGAAGAGATAGAGAGAGAGAGAGAGAGAGCAGTTGTTCTTCTGCTCCGTCTCTTCAGGCCTCTCGAATCAGTACCTCCAGCACCTTTTCACAGAGTCATCGATGTCTTTCTCCCAACACGGAGCTCTCACCGCTGACGACGCCCTGCTCTCCTGGCAGGCCGGGGGCCAGGTGGATGTGGATGCGTGCCATGCGGCTCAGGCCCGTCTCCCGGATGGAGCTCCACTTGCTCATGTAGGTCCCGTGAACCGCCTCCTTGGGGCAGTCCTCAGAGCCGGCCAGGACCGGCCTCAGCTCCAGGTCTCTCACCTTGGAGGAACATGATGGATCGATCATCATGGGTGTCAAATCACTCAATTAGAAACAAGATGACCTTTTCAGAAGGGGCACTCGACTTGACTCATTCCCATTGAGATGTAAAAGCTAAAACGATTTATAAAAGAAAAATTATCAATTTAAAAAGGGAGATGATCAAAAGAAGATAGGAATGAAGTCGCAATATTCAATCCTAATGCAATACTTTTTTTCAAATCAATATTTTCAATATTATATATGCAATAATTACATTACATTACATTAGATTACAATTATTTAGCAGACGCTGTTGTCCAAAGCGACGTGTCAACAAAGGAAGGTAAGAGAACAACTCGTCACCAGAAGTCAAAAGTGCATTTCATTCCTAACAAGTCTCCAAGAACTGAACCAGTGCTCAGGTAGAAGTACAATAATAATAGTACAAACCAAGACAAAGAGATGTCATTGCAAGGTAAACATAGGTGTCAATCATAACTTTGATTATTGCCTGCATAGAGAAAACAAATGAAGTTACCATACAAAGACCAGAAGTCAAGAGACACACTCCTTGTCGAAGTAAGGGAATAGATTTAGATCAAGTGTCACCCTTTGTGTTGTGTTTGGTCTGCTTGCTCAAGATGCTTAAGGACTAATGAGAACTAATAGGATCTAAACTAAGAGCATTCATTCAGAAGGAAAGACCTGCTAATCAATGCATAGTGCTGTTCCTTTTGTGAAGTGACTCCCAAAGACATTGATAACTAGAGAGCACTCAGTGGAGCGACACCAAATGGTCCCCTGGATCCGGATTCAGATCTGCTTCAAAATCGAATCAACTGTTCTTTGGTCCATCAGGAATCTAACAACAAAGTTTTGTCCAATTCCGTACATTTTTTCCATACTTTTTGAGTCATCTTGCTGACAGACAAACAAACAAATAAACAAACAAACAGTTAGCAAACAAACCTAGCCTCCTCCTATCTTCAATGGCGGATGTAACAAGGCCCAGCATGTTGGAGGGAATCATAAATCATAAATAAATATCTACAGCACTGTACCGCTTTGCACTCATTTGTAGTACACTGTTTTGCTGGCGAAAAAGGCGATGTGAATATTGAGTATCTGAGGGGTCAAGGGGTTTGGAAGCAACTGTGGAGTCCCTCTGGACATTCTCTGCATACAAAGCATGGACTAATCAACTACAGGATATTGTTGTTTCAGACTTGCAGTATCCTCGGGCCTCGTGAGATCCGAAGGAGCCTAATGAATAGCCCCTGTCATTTCGTCTTGTGTGTGTGTATTCAAAGCGTGCCTTCCTGATTGCCCAGACACTGGATATGCATCAACTTCACCCACACAGGGATTTATTATCCTGCACGAAGACCTCACAACCAGGGAAAGAAAAAGAGAGGTTTTTCTGTGAAATAACAACGGTTTATTGGAATAGATGAATAGACTTGCTCTGTGGCACGCTGGGTGAACCCTTATGGATTTTGCACCAAAAAGACCAAGTCGAAATGATCTCAAGGTTAATGTTAAAATATACATTATTCTGATAGGATTCTACAGCATAAAAATGGTACAGGACTAAATAAGCTTGAGCAGACTGCATCTGCAGCAGGGAAGCCAGCTGCATCGGTTTATTTTTGGGAGTGGTGCATATAGCCCCATCTAGAAGGCCAGCGAGATGCTTATCTCGGGAAAGAGTCCCGTCTAACTCCATAGAAAATGGGCTTACCCGCAACTCAAAGCAGTTTCGACGAGAAACGGCAATGTTTCGAAAATCAGGAAAGTATCTGCAAATCTTGCAAAGTATTAAAAATCGGTGGATATTGGGGTCCTGGTCTATTACACCTCATGAGGATATGCTCCGTTTGCTTACAATCAGCACTTTTCTAAACCCTCTTTTCCCTTCTTGCCAAAACGTCAGATCCTGAAGAAGGTCTCCATCACAGTTGCATCGCTGCTTCCTGAAGTCCAAATGACATCTCTAGTTCTATTCTGGAAGTCCAAATTACATTCATAGGTTACATTCCTCTGGGAACACTTCAAGTTGCTACATCAAGTCATTTCTTATATCAAAGGTTTTACATTAATTCATCCATACACTCCACACAAATCCACTACTTTATTGTTTGGCCTGGACTTATTCCCCCCTCATCACAAATATAACATCAGCATCATCATCATCAAGGAGCCATTTGAAACAATAAAATCACATGTTTTACTATATGCTAACTTTATGCTAGGCAAAATAAATGTATGAAATGTATGTATGAAAGATTTAGTGTTTACAATCCTTAATCCTAAATGATTTTCTTTGCGGATAAACAGGAAAATACATATTTCATTAATGCTCTTATTCTCGACCCCCATTATATATTCAATTCAATTTTTAAATTCTCTTTAATGTATTCAAGATGTCTCAGAGATTCAGTTCACACACAAACGAGGAGCGAACACGTTTGGCTATCAGGCGTTGAGACTTTGGATTGGATTGATTGTGCTCTTATTCTCATCGTGCTCTTCAAGTAAAAGAGAACTGAGTCTATAGAACTGAGTCTATTCTAAATCCCACTTCCCACTTCTGAGCAGGTTTAGTTTAGTGAGTTCATTGTAAAGGGGATGTTTCTAGATCACTTTTTGTGACACTAAAATAAATTGGAGCTGCATCTAGACAGAAATCCAAGCCAACAGACAGCCGGTAGTTTTCCTTCCTGGTCACCAAAAGCGTAAATGCCGCAGTTGGTCACCCGGAAAAAGATTTCAGGATTACAGATTTCTCCGCCCTTCTCGGTCAATATCGCACTTACAGTAGTTCTTGCTTCAATGGACTACATTGAAGCAAGCACTGGGGTGGAATGTTTGTGGTATATGTTTGGTGGTGTTTCTGTTCTGTCCAGAATGCTCTTGGTGGTTCTGGATTTGCCGAGGTTGCGAAAGAAATGGTTAGAAGAAGAAGGTTAGAAAAAGAAACAAGGAAACGGGAGTTAAGAGAGCTACGATAATGTGACGTGTATTTTGATATTTCGTCTAGAGTTTATAAATGTATTCCCCATCCAACAGCTCCACCTACTTGCAGGGTGTGGCCCTGATTGGCTCGAATCTGCAGACGGCCGGTCTCTGGGTGGGGGCGGAGACCGTAGCGCTTCTTCTCATTGGTGGCCACCACCCTCTCGATGTCATCCAATGTGTACGAGCGAAACTGGGGGTGAGCCAGAAGGTCCTCCACGTATAGGAATCCATCTGAGATTGGGGAGAGGCGTGTTATTATTATGTGTGATAGACCCGAATCACCGCCGTAGATTTAACACCGTATCGTTCGTCATACATATTTTCTATGGCTATCGTAATGGCGGTGAATATTATTATTATTAATTGTTTTAACCGCTACTTCACTGGGCAGGCCTCAAGTGGTGAAGATTAGGAACAACATCTCAACACCGGAGCACCCCAAGGCTGCTGCCTCAGTCCCCGGCTGTACACACATGACTGTACTGCCACACACAGCAATAATCAGATTATCAAGCTTGCAGACGACACACAGTCATCGGCTTGATAAGCGAGGGCGATGAAACGGAGTAAAGAGATGAGGTGGTCCAGCTGACGCGATGGTGTGAGGACAACAGCCTCGCACTGAATGTCAGCAAGACCAAGGAGCTCATCGTGGACTTCAGGAGCCACCGGGGCACCCACTCCACCATCAGCCTGGACGGGACACCGGTGGAAGTCGTCAGCTGCTTCCGTTTCCTGGGACAACAGATTTCGGATGACCTGGCGTGGACACCCAACACGGAGGTCATGCTGAAGAAGGCACACCATCGCCTCTATGCTCTGCGGTGCCTCAGAGGTGGCTAGTGAACTTCTACCGTGGCTCCGTAGAGAGCGTCCTGACGGGTGGCGTCACTGTGTGGTACGGCAACACCACTGCATGGGACAAGAAAGCCATCCAGAGGGTCGTGAGGACGGCAGAGAAGATCATCGGGTGTGCACTTCCATGCATTGAGGGGATCTGTAGGACCAGATGTCAGAAGAAGGCCATGTCCATCATTAAGGACTGCAACCACCCTGGGCTCCATCTCTTCTCCCCCCTACCGTCTGGTCGCCGGTTGTGCAGCATCCGTACAGCAAGGACTACCAGGTTTAAGGATAGTTTTTATCCACAGGCAGTGACCTACTGAACTACTAGGAGTGCTGCCACTATCATAACATGTCATTAACATTACACTTACATACGTTGCTGGACTTTCTGGACTCATCACAGTTACTGCACTGTCGCACTGTATTCATGATGCTTTTTTGTTTTTGTAAAAAAAACTAAAAACCATGTACATATCATTTACGTCACTTTGCTGCTCTTTTTTTGTTTATTTTATTGTATATATTCTTTTTTTATTTGTATGGTGTTTTTGAGATGTATACTGCGGGAGGGAATGGGGAGTATGCATTCCTATGTACTTGTTACAAATGGCCAATACAAATCTTGTATCTTGTATCTGGTATCTTGTACCTGGTATCTGGTACCTGGTATCTGGTACCTGGTATCTGGTATCTGGTATCTGGTATCTTGTACCTGGTATCTGGTATCTGGTATCTGTATCTTGTATCTGGTACCTGGTATCTGTATCTTGTATCTTGTATCTGGTTACATTCAGTCAATTCCAATGAGCGTCTGACCTGTCTGCAAGTGGAGTCCCATTTGGTTGGCCCCATGGCGCAAAGCATAGGACATGGACTTTGACAGGCGGACATCTCTGTTCTGGAGTGAAAGAGGGACACCCTTCATTACAGAGAGGAAAACACACGTATCACTCTGCTCTATTTTTAGCACATAGTTGCGTCGACCACACCAATGCATGTTGCCTGCCTTTTAGAACCTTAACTGATTGAGAGAAAAAAGGTTACATCTGGAGTCTTAACATGGCCAGGATGACCTCTTTACATCACCTCTCCATCCCTGGATCCCCTGCCTCTAGTCCATCCTCGTCCACCTCTGCTGTCACACTCCATTCCAACTTCCGAGATCACTTCCGACACATATGACAAGTTTAAACATGAAACATTTGCAACATTTACATCATCCAACGTCAACTACATCTACTAACATTACCACAATGAACAACAATGTCAATAAGTGCAAATGGACAAAGACAAGAGGGTTACACGTGTACATTATAGCTTTCGACTTGGTTTAAATCACCTCAGCAGTCAGCACTAGTGTCAACAAAACCCTTACTTCCTGTTGCGTGTTCGGCGTGCGGCCGGCGGGGGGCGCTGTGGCGAGCAGCGCTCAGCGCCGCGGGGGCGCTGTGGCGAGCAGCGCTCAGCGGGGGGCGCTGTGGCGAGCAGCGCTCAGCGGGGGGCGCTGTGGCGAGCAGCGCTCAGCGGCCGGCGGGGGGCGCTGTGGCGAGCAGCACTCAGCGGCCGGCGGGGGGCGCTGTGGCGAGCAGCGCTCAGCGGCCGGCAGGGGGCGCTGTGGCGAGCAGCGCTCAGCGGCCGGCGGGGGGCGCTGTGGCGAGCAGCACTCAGCGGCCGGCGGGGGGCGCTGTGGCGAGCAGCACTCAGCGGCCGGCGGGGGGCGCTGTGGCGAGCAGCGCTCAGCGGCTCAGAGGTTACAAACAACTACCGTAGAATAAGAAGACGGCGGGTCTGCTGCTGGCCCGGACAACAAACAAAACTGCAACTGCAGGTAGCATAATCAATTTATAAGGAGTACGGAGCCAATAATAAGGTAAAATGTGTGTCTAATAGACGTTTGTGTTAACTAATCGATCATCCAGGGGTGGGTACCCCTTTGAGATTAGAGTGTTATAACACTACATACATACGTGGTCATGTTTCGAAGGCAAGCTGCTGTTAGCTCTTCAGTCCTGATGGAAACGTATATCATCACAATAATACAATACACAGTATTATAAGAAGAAACCTCTCTCAGTTCTATATATATATCTATAGATAGATAGATATACATATATATATACAACTAGGCCGACGCCATTTCATTGTTCTAACTATTCTAAGAGGTCGCAGTCCTCGGGTGGCATCAATCTACTATCTACTAACCCATCTATGAATGGCAGTTATTGTTTTATAGTGTTGTTAATTTTCAGTCTATATTAGCTGAATTATAATATCCACGTAATGTCCTAACAGCCTTAGGTCCAGACCTAACCTTTGTTATACTCCTCACTTTAAAGATACATAAACAAGGAACTGGTCTGTTTTCCCATTTGACTGTGTTTTAAGACAGGTCTGTTGTGTGTATTATTATCTGTAGATGAATACTCTGTAATAATCCATAATAACTGTGTGGACAGTATGCTTGTATTGAGTACGAACTCTGAAGTCTGCTGACTTTATCCTATCGCCTCATCTTCATGTCTTCAACTGCCTTGAGCTGTAATCATTAATAACTCTCTAACTCTACCTATAGTTATAGTTGGCATATTTATTTACGTTTATTGTTTACCTACCTGTATGATAGCCATGTCCATTTTACTGTACTTACCGTATGTATACTGTATATATATATTTGTCTATAACTGCATACCCCTGCTCACTACTTGCTGTATGTATATCTATATATATAGATAGATATATCTATAGATAGATATATCTATAGATGGATATATATATCGATATATATATATATATAACTGTTCATAAAACTGCACACCCCTGCTCACTACCTGTTGATACTTACCTGTGTGTGTGTATATATATATATATATATATATATCTATATATCTATATCTATATCTATCTATATCTATATATATATTCTGTACATATATCATACCTACTCTATAAGAGTAGGTATGGCTACCATAGTTGCCATACATTTATATATGCTCACTTGTATATACATTTACATCTATATATTTGTATCCTGCTTTCAATAATAGCATACCCCTGATCACTACCTGTTAAATCATCACTTACCTGTATATACTGCACCTTAATTTCCCTCGGGATAAATAAAGTCTCTTGAATATACATATACCTATTATTATTATTATGCTCATATCACATTTAATACCTAGACTGTCTTTTAACCTGTAAATTTAAACTGTAAATTATATTATATTACCATGCACTTTACTGCAACATTTGCACTCTGGTTAGATGCTAAATATTTTTCACTGTACTGTACTTGTGCTGTGAAATGACAATACATTTGAATGTAATCATAGCATACTACACCCTATTTCTGGACATAAATATACTGTACCTAGTAGACCGTTTTACAATCCTTTTAACCACTGTACATTGTATATTACTATGCAATTTACTGTAACATTTGCCCTCTGGTTAGAAGCCAACTTCTTTTCGCTGTACTCCTACTTACAAGATATTTATTGGCCATTTGTACAAGTACATTGGAATGCTTACTTCCCATTCCCTCCCGCAGTATACATCTACAAAACAATACCATACAAATAATATATACAATAAAAATGAACAAAAAGGACAGCAAAGTGACTGATAGATGATATGTACATGTGTTGAATTGTGCAAAAATATTTAAAAGCATTTAAAGTGCCAGTAGTGCAGCAGCATCATGAGTACAGTGCAGTAACTTTAATGACTCCAGAAAGTGTAAAAGTGTCATGTTAATGACAATGTTATGATCTACTTGTGCTGTGCAATGACAATACATTAGAATCTAATCTAATCTAATAGCTCATGCCTCCCCAGGTGATGGAGTTCCCCCAGCACTCCCAGCAGCTGCTGACGGCCCTGCGTCTGCAGCGCCAGCGGGGCTTCCTGTGTGACTGCACCGTCAGCGTGGGCTCCTCTCGCTTCCCGGCCCACCGCGCCGTGCTGGCTTCCTGCTCTCCCTTCTTCTACATGTTCTACTCGGACTCCCCGGGTTCGGGGGCGGGGTCCGCCGGCTCCGTCACGCTGGACAGCGACATAGTGACGGCGGCGGCCTTCAGCCTGCTGCTGGACTTTGTCTACGAGGGCGTGCTGCGGCTGGAGTCCCCCTCCATGCCCGTGGAGGACGTCCTCGCCGCCGCAAGCTTCCTGCACATGAACGAGGTGGTGAGGGTGTGTAAGAGGAGGCTGCAGAGGCGCGGGCCCCTGGCGGAGGCTGACAGCACTCGCTCCGAGGAGAGCTTTGCGGCGAGGGCGGTCCCGGAGGTGGCGAGCGAAGGCGCCGGCGGGGCGGCGCTCAGGGAACCCCCCCCACCGCCAACGGTGTCCACGGCGGCAACGGAGCAGAGTCCTTTGGAGTGTGTGAAGGTGGAGAGCAGAGCGGCGCCGGGGCAGGAGCACGCCATGTTCAGCCCGGACCTCGCCGACACCACTCAGCCAGGCATAGACAACCCACCCGGTCCCCCGGCGGCTGTAGTGACGCTGGGGCTCGCCTCAGCTCCGCCTGCCCCTGCATCTGGAGCTTTGGCTCGGCCCGGTCCTGGGGGCCAGCGACTCTACAGCCCCTGCAGCACCACTGAGGCATACAGGTTAGTTCCAGTCTGATCTGGTGTTAATGTTCTCGGTCAAGGGCTTCACTATGGGATGGACACATATGATGCAGTGAGCAGGACACAACTTTGTCATCATAAAGAAATAACAAATGAAACAATAATATAAATAAAACCTTTTTTCTAGTCACTAGTCACTTTTTTTCGCTTTAATTAACAATTAAAGCAAAAATGAATGATTAAAATGTAAAGGGGGGGGGGGCACACCTTTTTATCATTGTACTTTAATTGATCTGATGTTGTTTATGGTTCCTCTCCCTCCAGTAACCAGCAGCCTTCCTCCTCCTCCTCCTCCTCTCTGGGTGTGACCAGCCAGTCCAGTTTCGGGGAGGTTGTCCTCCCGTGCCCCAGCCACGATCACCCCGCCCAGCCGTGGTCCACAGAAGATAGCAAGAGGGCGGCGGCCATGCAGCTGGCTAGAGCACAGGCCATGACGACCCTCTCTCTCTCTACCCGTCTCTCGCCCCAGCCTCAAGCAGAGCACAAAGCGCAGCCCCCCCGCAACCCGCCGTCACTCCAGATCGCCCTCAAGTCAGACCAAGTGCATCATCTGGCTCCTCTGACCCTGGCGTTGGGGGGAATGGAGACGGGGCCCGCCGGTACCCTGGGGCTGGGGGGCCCCGAGATGGGGCCCGCCAGTAGGAGGGATGCGGGGGGCCATTCTGACACTCGGATGGGCGGCGCGAGGCCGGCCCCGGAGCGGCACGAGGGGGAGGGCGTGACGGTCAAAGTGGAGGCCATCGTGATATCCGATGAAGATCTGGAGGAAGACGAGACGGACGATGAGGACCGAGAAGGGTTACCCATGGGAGTGTTGGGTGGGGACTTTGACCCCCACGGGCAGGAGGAGGAGGAGGGGGGCGGCGGCGGCGGCGGCGGCCCCCGCTACCTCTCCTCCCACATGTCCCTGATGAACCAGCGAGCCGGCGAGCACTTCTCCATCCCCCTCTCGCCTTCGTCCTCGTCGTCCTCCTCCGCCTTCCCTCACTCCCTCTTCCCGCCCAACGCGCTGGGTTCCGACCACCCCGCCTACTTCCTGGACTTCCAGGACGCCGGCGGGGGCCTCCCGGACGACGTGCCCACGTGCGGCATGTGCGGCAAGACGTTTTCGTGTGCGTACACGCTGCGGCGCCACGCCATCGTGCACACGCGCGAGCGGCCGTACGAGTGCCGCTACTGCTACCGGAGCTACACCCAGTCGGGGGACCTGTACCGCCACATACGCAAGGCCCACGACCACAGCCTTCCTGCCAAGCGGAGCCGAGTGGAGCTGGAGCCGCCTCCTCTGGAGCTGCCGCCACAGCCGCTGCCGCAGACGCAGCCGCTACGGCTGCCGCAGCCACTGCCCTCGCTCCCGCAACCGCCGCTAAGCTAGCGCACGCGGCTTCGGTTAGCGACCTCTGTCCACTGTCGTCATATCCTTAGAATAGTGATATACAGAAACACACGCACCAGCGCTGAGACTGTCACTTAATTGATGTGATGTTCTACACCGCCGTTTACATTTCAAACAATGACTGAATGCTTGCCTCGTTCTAAGCTGGCCCATTTTGTTTCAAATTGCTTCATTGATTGCATTGAGGCCGTGGAGCCCGACCCAATCAGCGCTCGGTGGGTTGGACCACAGACCTGGGGCTGGCCCTGATTGGCCCACAGCATCGTCGCCAAACGCAGAGACGGAATCCACAAACATGGTGACAAACCACAACTACAACGGACAATGCTGTTCACAGAAGATAACTATCTGCACCAAAACTTTAATCGCACTGAATAGCAGTTTTTCTTCGGTACCCATTCCCAACGTTTCCTGTCCGTCTCCACTAGTGATGAGTCGGAGGGCGGAACAGAGTCAGTACCTCCTGACATGGGCTCCTATGGAACTGCCACTGAATGGAGGATCGTAAAGTGAAATGTTATCCGTCTGATTTTAAGGCTAACTAAATGCTACCTTTTCACTAGTGGACAACTTTGTGTGTTATTTATTTTCTCATTCATGTGTGAAGAAGACAAAAAAAGGGTTAGCATTAAAACCCATGCCAAATGGCGACTGTGTAACAATACGTAAACTGAAGTCATCTTTTGTATCACGACTAGCATATATTTGTATTTGGGGGTTTGATTATCGGTGTGTACTTTGAACCCATTAGCTATATCCTCCTCTCTTATCCCCTCCTTCACGGTCGATGACATTTTATGAGGTGGCCTCATGTCTTATTGCCAAATTGCCTTGATATGTTGACACAACAGTTAAAATGGTCCTTCTTGTTCGATCGGAGAAACTGCTAGAGTCCAACAACGCAATTGCAGAAATGCAGCACTTGCGTTAAGCTGCAAACTAGAGTGCCACAGTACAATTAGGCTCACACAAAAAATGGCATTTGCAGACAATCCGTTAATGTAAATGCATTTTATTATGAATAAATGTTTAAATGTACCTTCTTCACTCCAAAAAGGTCCAATATATGGTATAAAAAAAAAACGTATCTAGTTGTATCTGTGGTGCAGTAACACACAATGTCCATCCATTGGAAACCACGCCCATCACAGACACGGGACTTTCTACTGCTTCGTCGTCACGACAACCTGCAGCCATTCTTCTGTGGGCAGTGGGACAGGGGAAGGAAGTGGTCGTCTCCACTCAATCTTCTACTGCTCCGTGAATCTGGGAGGACCAAGGACAGGAGTCCACTTTAAATACACTTCAATCCTCCTATGTGTTGTGAACATGTTAGTACATGACGTCATCCACAGGGCTGCTATTGTATCGAGAAAGTCTCAATTTACAAGTCACTACATGCAAGACCAGATTTGTGCGTCCCCTGCCCTCTTATGGTTAAAGTGAGTCGTCAACCTAAGAGGATTATAAAACAGATGTATGTGACCCTGATCACGGATCCCTTTGTGTTTGGTTCTGGTCTTGTCTTCATGCGGGAGGCTACTCACCGCCTCGGCCAGCTCGGGCCAATCCATGGACATGACCAGGGTGTCATCAGAGTTGGGAGGGGTTTCCAGGTTCCAGTAGGTCAGCTTGTCAAACGTGGAGGACACCTTCACTGTCCTGTCCTACACACATACACACACACACGATGATGCTGCTGCTGCTGCTGGCCGAGCACACAGGTCCGACCTCATCCGTCCTATTAAAAGGGCGGTGGCAGCTGTTTGTTTACCTCCTGGTCCGAGGCGTTGGGGTTGACGTCCTTCAGCACCAGTCCAGTGTAGCCCTGAGGACAGCTGAGCTCCGCTCCTCGTAGGCCGCGCCCTCTGAAGGACACCGTCTTCTCTGCAGTGGGAGACCAGCCGTGAGTCAGATTACCGTTTGAATAAGGCCAACCAGATGTATTATCTACATCAATTAGTGATGGCTCAGTTCTACAAAGTAAAAAAAACATAGCAAACAAACACAATTACTAAAAATAGTGAGCACTAATATTAACATTAAAAGGTTTTTAAGGCTTTCTTAAAAGAGTCCAGGGTCTGTGAATCCCCTTAAATGATGAGGCAGGCCATTCCACAGGCGCAGCCAAGCAAAAGGCCCGGTCCCCCAGGGGCGGAGCTTAGTACTGAGGGCCCTGGGGAGCACGCTGTTGGCAGATTTGAGGATGCAGTTTGTGGAGTTATGAGTTCTTGTAGATAGGGAGGTTCATAAGCATTTAGGAATTGTGTGTAAGTAACAGTAGTAATTTGGTAGTCGATCCAGAATGAGACCGAAAGCCAGTGCAATGTAAACAGTGTTCATGTTGCTCATATGCTCATGTTTACAAATTTTCATCAGGATCCTGGCAGCACTATTTTGAATGAACTGCATCTTCTGAATGTTCTTTCCAGGGATCCCAATAGAAAGCCCATTGCAGTAGTCTAGCCTAGAGGAGATAAAGGCATAAACAAGCCTCTCCACTTCTGACAGGGTTAGAGTAGGGGGCGGAGTTTGGATATATTTTTTAAGATGATAGAAGGTTTTACAGATGTTTTTCATATGATCATTAAAAGTCAGGTGTTATGAGGAGAGGGCCCCCCCCCTGACCTGAACGTCATCGAAAGGTGAGATGAGATATGGGGAGATGACTGAACCTGATGTGTGGGGGGGGGGGTCACCAACAAGGAGAGCTTCAGTTTTTTGTACTGAACTGTTTAACTGGAGAGGAAGTTGTTGCGCATCTATGCCTTTTATCTCCTTTAAGACAAGTGGTGAGTGAGGCCGGGACATTGGGGCTGCAGAGAGGCTTGGGGTTCAACAGTTTCAATGTTCAGCTGTGTGTCATGTTGGTGGGCTGTTGTAGGCTCTTGTTCATATCAATGTCCACCTATATGTTAAACATAGTACCTTGTTTGCGGTCTTTGATAGTGGACGTTAAGTACTGGGAGACCTGGGCCGGACCGTTATACTCGATCTCACAGGGCATCAGATGGACGGCGGTCCGCTGGGCTTCACCCAACGTGGACCACTGGACGAGGGTCACACTGCTGTGACCAGACATCCTGGATATAGATATAATAGAACATTATGGAGTAAATAAACCACTTTTATTGTGTGCTTATATGAGTGTAATTACATCCAGAGGTCAGGGGAAAAGGGGGGAAAAGATGCGAACATCCCACATACACACACAATAATAAGTAATACATTGTGGACGTATACTACAGAGGTTTTCATTCAAATAGGTTTTAACGCTAGTTCTACCAATGAATAATAATAATATAGTGAACATACTTAAGCGTGTATTGATTGAAACCCCCGCGGTTCGTTGAATAAGTTACCAGTTTGTTGTTCTTCTTCTTCTCTTCTTGTCTGTCTAACTTACAGCGTTATAGGGTCTCATCGCCGTCATGGGTTAATTTAGCGCCCCCTTCCGCTTCGGAGTGTTATAACAGCGACTAAACACTAAACACATTTTGTTATAAGTCAAGTCCATATTTTTTTGCACAGTTCCAAAGTCTCAAAGGGCTTCACAGGTACATATCTACGAGACCCCAAACCCCAATCCACTAAGGGCAAGATCCCTCAATGATGTAGAATGAAATCATGAGAAGGGAGGCAGAGTGGCAGGGGATCCCTCCTTCCAGGGATGGCTTAGATTCCTGTTGAGCTGCTAAAAGTCACACACACATGTGTCACTCTCTTTTGCATCAACTGATCTAAATAGTCTCAATGTGTAATTAACCAAAGCTTTAACAAAATAACAAAAATATTCCTCTTATAGGTAAACGAGTGCCCAAGATTGGTTAAAAATTAGCCATAGTCATCCTTTAGCAAACATTTAGTGAGAGACACTGAAACGCTGTGAATATACTTATTAGTCCTAAACTCATACGGAGGTATATTGATTATGCCTACCCTCCGTATGAGTTTAGGACAGGACTGCCTCACACTCCCGGCTCATTCCCGACCAATCAGCAAATCTCATCCGTGATTGGTTCGGGGAATCTAGCTTGCCTGTCAATCCCAGGGGTGTGAAATGCAACATGTCTCAATCAGTAGCGTGGCGTGGGGAAAAATTTAGGGGAAGCCAGTTTTTTTGGGTCGGGGGGGTGGTCAATAACGTAACCAGATGAGTGATTACAGCGCCCGGTATCATTTTACACAGTTGTATCATACAGATGCAGGACTTGCACACGCCTGTTATCTAACCGACAGGTCCGCACGCACTCTCCAGCCAAAACTCTCTCGTCTTATTAATGAAAGCATTTTTTTTGGTTCTTAACATTCAAAATATCGCTCTTGCACTCTTTTCTCCCCTCTCTCTCTCTCTCTCTCTCTCTCTCTCTCTCTCTCTCTCTCTCTCTCTCTCTCTCTCTCTCTCTCTCTCTCTCTCTCTCTCTCTCTCTCTCTCTCTCTCTCTCTCTCTCTCTCTCTTTACAACTTATCAAATTTAATTCAATTTCAATAAGCGGAGGGACGGGTGTGTCGCACTCCAATGAGCAGGTGATCCTCAGGTAACCCTATCAGCCAATTAGACGTGCATGCAGTAGAGCGTGTTTAACCCAGAGAGGGAGTCATGTACTGGGACAGCCCTAAACCCTGGCTCCCAGAGGGAGTCATCATCTACTGGGACAGCCCTAAACCCTGGCTCCCAGAGGGAGTCATCATCTACTGGGACAGCCCTAAACCCTGGCTCCCAGAGGGAGTCATCATCTACTGGGACAGCCCTAAACCCTGGCTCTCAGAGGGAGTCATCATCTACTGGGACAGCCCTAAACCCTGGCTCCCAGAGGGAGTCATAATCTACTGGGACAGCCCTAAACCCTGGCTCCCAGAGGGAGTCATCATCTACTGGGACAGCCCTAAACCCTGGCTCTCAGAGGGAGTCATCATCTACTGGGACAGCCCTAAACCCTGGCTCTCAGAGGGAGTCATCATCTACTGGGACAGCCCTAAACCCTGGCTCCCAGCCTTTAAAGTGCCTCTGCAGCCTATTGGGTCGTTGCTTGAACACGTCATTGGAGGAAAGGGGAGCTGTATGTGTGCATCAGTTCAAAGTGGTGAAGTGGTGAGCAGAAGAGGCTTTGGGGAAAGGGAAGGGAAGATCGATTTCTCTGCAGATCATCAAGGGTGTGAACTTAGTAGAGGTGAGTGTGTCTGCTTATTAGCTGATTAACACATTGATATGCTTTTTATAGTGTCATACACATTGATGTCAGACACATTTATAGAGGACTTATAACTTCCTTATTTCCAAATGTTCACATGGTTTCTGAAAACACGGTGTGTAGTTAGTTATACATCATTGTTTAATAACCTAACCTAACAAACAGCCTAAACTAAGACATTACAACATAGTTCCTCATCTAATGTACAAATGAAGAAATGCTAGTCTAAGTCTCCCTCTTGGGAAGCGTCTCATGATGTCCACTGTTGCTTGTGATGCTGTGATTGGACGCGGTGGTTTCATGCTCCTCACACACACATCAATGGGAAGCTGTGTGAAGTTCTTGGTCCTCACAGAATATCGAAATTAAAGATTTCGAGGAAAGATCTGAATGAATGAGTTAACTGTGAAGGGGAAACGCAGACATATGATATGTCCTATTTTTTTAACTTTTTTGTCCATATGGATTCCAGCACCTTTTTTTGGTTTATTATTTATTAGTAATGTTGATCAGAGTCAAAACGCAATCTGCAGCCTGTAATTCCCTCAAAACCGGTGTTGTCTTCACAATTGTATTTTTCTTTACGATTCCAATGTAACTTTATAAAACAGCTTTTTTTTTATGAAGAATTCATTTGAATCCAGTGCTAACGTTTCAGAATGTATATATATGCATATATGTATATATATATATATAATAATGGCTATATATATATATATATATTAGAATATATGCATGACGATCACGATGATCCGATCTCTTTGGGTGAACCTCAGGGCTCAGAATGGAGAGATCCAGTGTGCAGACCTCCAGGCCTGCGGGGAGCGAGGGAGGAGGAGACTGGTGGACTAACCGGCCCCCCGCTGTGGGGATGCTGCAGCGCGGCCGTCAGAAGCTCCTGCAGGGCGCGGTCGTGCTCTGCACTCTGTTCCTGCTCCTCTGGATGGCCTCCTTCATCTACGGCAGCTTCTGCTACTCCTTCATGCCCAGAGCGGCCTATTCCACCCCGGTACACTACGCCTACAGGTTGGTGGCAACAGGCGCTCTATACACTCCTAACTAACAACACAGGGAGTGTGTGTGTGTGTGTGTGTGTGTGTGTGTGTGTGTGTGTGTGTGTGTGTGTGTGTGTGTGTGTGTGTGTGTGTGTGTGTGTGTGTGTGTGTGTGTGTGTGTTACTGCTGTGGTCCCAAAAACAGCCATCAGCAGCTGGTCGTGTCTCACAGCTTTCTAATGTTTTATATGTCTCTGCGTATTTCCCACAAATGTATTCTCCTCTCAATATATATATATATATAGTATAAACAGGCTTTCACACACACACACACACACACACACACACACACACACACACACACACACACACACACACACACACACACACACACACACACACACACACACACACACACACACACACACACGTAACAGTCAGTGTTACGCACTGGGCCCGAACTGACAACCTCCGTCATGAGAGGTGGTGCTCTAACGTGAGAAGTCAGAGACCCTTTAGGCGTCGGCGAGGGAGGTTTATCACTGCACAGCACCACCTGCTGGCGTCTGTCACACACACACACACACACACACACACACACACACACACACACACACACACACACACACACACACACACACACACACACACACACACACACACACACACACACACACACACACACACACACACTATGTGAGAATGAATGGTGTTTCTGTCTTCAGGTCAGACTGTGAGCCCACATCATCTCCGCTGTGTTCCTATCCCACAGCAAATGTGTCTCTCCTCCGAAATGGCAAGAACCAGGTTAGTGGTTCCCTGTATATCTGTCAGTATTAGTTAGTTATACATGAATAATTAACTAATACAGTCACTATGGCTAAACATACACTCACTAGCTATCCCTATTCAGTGCTAACCTCACCTAGCTGGTTAGGCTACTCAGAGAGCTGCTGGGCTCTCTACTGGCCTGCTGCTTCTTACCTCTAACTTCTTACCAACACCACCAATGCACGGTCACATTAAGCCACTTTAAAAATAGCCCCGTCTGTTTTTTCACATCATATCATTGGTATAAAAGCAGTCCAAAAGAAGGTCCTTTTATTTTAAACATTTTAAACGTTTGCAGGTGATGTCCCTGGGCCAGACGTACCGGATCTCTCTGGAGATGGAGATGCCCGACTCTCCGACCAATCATAGGCTGGGGATGTTCATGGTCCGCATGACCTGCTTCTCCAGGGAGGGGAGGAGGCAGGCCTCCTCGGACCACTCTGTGAGTGACTCGTCCCATGCACCGTGTGTGTGTGTGTGTGTGTGTGTGTGTGTGATACATTATATCATCATCCACCATCATCATCATCTTCATCATCCTCCCCATCATCTTATCTGGTCTGATCTGGCTCTGATGTTTCTCTAGGTCAGCCAACTGCCTTCTGCCTCCTCCACCCGCTTTGTAAGTACAACACCTCTGCCAATCATCAAGTGATAGATCAAGTCCTGAATAGCAACTTCACAACTAGTGTGTGTTTGTGTGTGTGTGTGTGTATATGTGTGCGTGTGCATGCGTGTGTGTGTGTGTGTGTGTGTGTGTGTGTGTGTGTGTGTGTGTGTGTGTGTGTGCGTGTGCATGCGTGTGAGTGTGTGTGTGTATGTGTGTGTGTGTGTGTGTGTGTGTGTGTGTGTGTGTGTGTGTGTGTGTGTGTGTGTGTGTGTGTGTGTGTGTGTGTGTGTGTGTGTGTGTGTGTGTGTGTGTGTGTGTGTGCGCGTGCTTGTGTGTATGTGTGGTCCTGCGTGTGTTCAGACGATGCTCCACTATCGCTCTGACCTCCTGAGGACGGTTGGAACACTGATGTTCCTGCCGGGGTTCCTGACCGGGGTGGCCAAGCAGACCCAGAGGCTGGAGGTGGAGCTCTTCTCCGCATACACCGAGGACCCCGTGAGTGGAGGCCGTCCCTATGCCTGCCTGTGTTCAGGGCTGTGGTTGTGGTTGTCGTGTGGCGGCAGTAGCTCAGTCTGTTGGGACTTGGGGGAACCAGAGGGTCGCCGGTTCAAGTCCCCTGAAACGGACCAAGTACAGCTTGAGAACTGGTACTTGGAAAAAGGTGCAAGTTCGTCTCCACTGCCGAGGTGCCCTTGGGCAAGGCACCAGACCCCTAGCTCTGCCCACTGCTCCTAATACTAGGATGGGTTAAATGCAGCAAAACAAATTTCACTTTGTGTGTATGTGACCAATAAAGAGGATTCAAAAGATTTAGATTTAGATTTGACTGTGTTCCTGTGATGTGCCATCGTCCCATCATCTCCCACGGTGTGCCTGCAGTTCTCCCCCTCTGTGGAGGCCCAGCTGGAGGTCCTGTCCAGAGAGGTGCAGATCTACTCTGCTCAGCTTCACATCTACGCCCGCCTCACTGGCCTACGGTGAGTGCCGTCGCGCACCCCCACACCGGGAGACCACACCCACACCGGGAGACCACACCCACCCCCACACCGGGAGACCACACCCACACCGGGAGACCACACCCACACCCACACCGGGAGACCACACCGACACCGGGAGACCACACCCACACCCACACCGGGAGACCACACCCACACCGGGAGACCACACCCACACCAGGAGACCACACCCACACCGGGAGACCACACCCACACCGGGAGACCACACCCACACCGGGAGACCACACCCACACCGGGAGACCCATAGCGAAAGTGCAATGAAGTCATTATCATCATCATCATCATCATCAAAAGACATTATTGGCCCACATACGTTCCAGTTTCAACCAAGGCCATTCAAAGTGATCGGCCCCAGTGCTTGTACCCTCGCTGTTCGGCCACTTATGCTGAATTATATTCTGTTTTTCCAACAATATTCTAATGACTCCTCCCATCATACCCAATATCCCCACCGTCAGCTACCTGCTCTTCCAGTACCCAGTGATGTCAGCGGTGGTGGGCGTGTCCAGTAACATGCTCTTCCTCAGTGTGCTCCTCTTCTTCGGCTACATGAGACTGTTGTTGGGAGAGACCTCAAGACCAGTCCGGTAAAACAAAAGAATGTTGTGAAGTGCTAATAATTACTTACAGTTATTACCTATAAACCTAGTGTTTCTAGCAAGCATAAGCTCTTATAAGTGCCACTTACTCTTATAAGCTGCTTACTTAGTGTGTGTGTGTGTGTGTGTGTGTGTGTGTGTGTGTGTGTGTGTGTGTGTGTGTGTGTGTGTGTGTGCGTGTGCGTGCATGTGCGTGTGTGTGTACAGAAAATAGAGTGATGCCAGAGAAACTGAATAGGAGAGAGGACGGATGCACTGCAGGTACACACACACACACACACACACACACACACACACACACACACACACACACACACATACACACACACACACACACACACACACACACACACACACACACACACACACACACACACACACACACACACACACACACTTTGTCATGTGCTGACCACGGCGGATTCTGTACTGACTGTAGTTGGTGTGTTGTCTCTTATAGCAGAAACCAACCGTGTGGGAGACTGACTCGTTCATCTGGACGGGGAGGAGAGCCGTAGTCATGACGATACAGAGTGGAACTCACTGTTGATCGGAGGCCCACATTAGAACTGAATGGACCACGGAAGAAAGGAAGACAGCATGATCACGTACACAGATTAGACATGCTGTATATAAGGCCCTGTGTAAGGTTAACATAATGTGCTACAGATGATTAGATTAGATTAGATTAGATTCAAGTGTATAGTCATTTCACAGCACAAGTACAGTACAGCGAAAATAAATTGGCATCTAACCAGAGTGCAAATGTTGCAGTAAAGTGCATGGTAGTTTACAGTTGCTAAAAGACAGTCTATGTATAAAAACAGTATAAGATTACTTATAGAGTATGTGTGGGATATGAGCATAATATATATATATATATATATATATATATATATACAGGTAAGTAAGTATAAGTATTTAACAGGTAGTGATCAAGGGTATGCATTTATGAAAAGCAGGATAAATATATATAAATGTACATACAGCAGGTTGCTGATGCCCGGAAGTAACAGAATAAACAGAAGACACCTTATACAGTACACCTAATATCTTAATACAGAAATTGAAGACTGAAGGCAAAGTTATGCTGTGTTACTACTTTAAACCGATTTGTAAGATCATTCTAAATGTAAAGCAGCGAAACATTTGAATGTACTATAATGTAATCACATTACCTTTCTGTTGTTTATGTTATATGTTTGATTACACTGATCATATTAAACAAATATTACTCTGGCCATATGCTTCTGGCCAATTTTTTCAGGAATATTTCCATTCATCACAATGCTCTCTTCCAGTCTTAACAGTTTAAAGGTTTTGTTGTGGCCCAAAACCTGAATAATATCTGTGCTTGTGTCACTAGCATTGGCCTCAATTACTGAGGGCTCTGTTCCTGGGTAGACTATGTCGCGTCACACAAACAATAGATCATAGATAAACAGCAAAAGGAAATTTTATTTGGAGTGCCATAGTAGGCCCTATCTTTTGAGAGCAACGTGGCAGGAAAGACAAGGTAGGTATATTGTTTTTAAAGTTCCCAGATTGTTTTGTATAAAGTTTTGTTCATACAGATTGCCAGATCGTTTATTTAGTTTATTTAATGCCTTCATTATTCGGGATTTCTGTTATTTTGAAGGATCTGTGTAGCTGTTTAATCTTGTCCATGGACTATACGCAATTTAGTTTTTTAAAGTTGGCCTATGTTTCTGTGTTCTGCAACAAAGGGTTATGTCAAAGATAAACTGCTTGATGTGTTAAGAGGGGAGACACAGAGCGGACGTCTCATCATTACCGCTACAGTTAAAGGTCAACGAATCACCAACAAACGTCCACATGACGGATGGGGATAAAGAAGCACATAACAGACGAGAGATGGAGGATAACGGACACAATGAGAGGAAACCCGCCGGTTCGTCCCGCCGATGGCGCGTCTGCCGACCTATCGGACCAGGTTGCAGCAGTGCCCGTCCCTCTGGGATCGAGCGACCCAGAGAGCGACGACAAGACGCGGCAAGCCATCGACTCCCTCCCGTTCCCCAGGGACAAGGCGGCCAACATAGCGCTGAACAGCGCGGCGCTGAACGAACCACGGGAGACGTGCTGCTTCTTGAGCCGTCGGTCACTATTCGCTTTCCGGACACGCGGCAGACGCAGACGAGACGGTCGGCGGTCAGCGGGACGAACGTGGACGAACGGGAGAGGAGAGTGCAGTGGATCGGCCATATGAAACAGTCAGTGTCCCACACTGGGCTCAAACTCACGCGTCGGGGAGTTGAGGTTTACCACTGCACAGCGCCACCTGCTGGCCTCCGTTACACACAGAAGGCCGTAAGAGAAGGGAGAGCGTGGAGGGGCCGAGGGAACTCAGAGTAGGAGAGAGGTGAAGAAAGAAGAGGAAGGACACACTTTCTATTCCCAGGTGGAAGAGGATGAGGAGGTGGGCTTGATGTGCAGGTGAGGGCTGAGAGAAGGGGCTGGCAGGAGGGGGGTGAGGGCTGAGAGAAGGGGCTGGCAGGAGGGGGGTGAGGGCTGAGAGAAGGGGCTGGCAGGAGGGGGTGAACAGCCATCCCGTCCTTTCCAAAACTCCTGCAGTTCTCCTCTGGCTCCTCTTCGTTCTCCTTCAGCCTCTCCTCAGCCGAGAGCGAGGAGCTTTACAGCCAAGGAGAGGATGTGGATTCCAGGCGGAATACACTCAGAAAGAAGAGGGCTACACCTTTAGGCCATGTCGTAGAAGGAGATTTAGTCCACTGTAGAATCCAAAAGTGTTTCCTAAACACGTTTTAGGGCACCAGTGCCCCTTAACCCACCGTTGTGGAATGAACAGAACATGAACTCAGTAGAAAGAGCATGCTCAAAGGGAATGTTTACTGAGCATACTACTTCTATATTCTGGCAGGTAGGAGATAGGGTTTTAATACGGAAAACGTGAGTTGATGAGGAGATGAATTAGTCCAAAGTGGGGGGCTATTCACTCACTGTCATCGTAGGACGAACCACTCGAGCCACTCATAGTAGTAACTAGGCCAACAACTAGGGGTATATTGCCGATTGGCCCATGTCTTCCATTACACCCATTCTATTCATGTAAAGACACACTTGTGTACAACCCACCAATAAATAACATCACCCGGACTGCTTTCTTCCACATACGCAACATCTCCAGACTCCGCCCATCCCGGTCTCAATCAAACACTGAAGTCCTGGTCCACGCATTCGTCACATCCTGCATCGACTACTGTAATGCCAGCCTCTCAGGCATTCCCACCAAACTCATCAATAAACTTGAAATCATACAGAACTCTGCAGCCCGTATCATCACCTGCAACAAGTCCTCTGAACACCTCATCACCCCCATCCTCATCCAACTGTATTGGCTCCCTGTTCAATCCCGTATCAACTTCAAAAACCTACTGCTCACGTGATCGGGCTTTTAGCTGCACTGCTCCCAGACTCTGGAACTCCCTCCCCTCCGCACATCCCACAGTCTGACACTATCACCAGATTCAAATCCCAACTAAAAACCCACCAATACAATGCATTATTATTATTATTATTATTATTATTATTATTAATAACCCTTCTGCCATTCAGGGTCTGACCTTATACATATGGCCTCCTCAGGTTCTGACCTTATATGGACTATTTTTCAAGTCAATTGGACCAATAGTTCTAGAGATATGGCTGAAAATGGGATTATTTCCCAGCATAAACATTTTGCCTGGTGGCAAAATGTGAAAGCTACAGTAAGAGTATGACATTGTGGATCCTCCGGTCAAGTTTGTTTATTCAGGCTTGATTGGAGGTCAATCGGATGAACAGTTACATATTTGGCTGAAAATGTGACTATTTGCCATTTTGCCTGCATAAAACTCTACCTGGTGGCAAAATTAGGAGGTTGAGAAGCACTAAACCTTAACAAATATCGCAAATAGTATGGTCAGCTCCAGCATGGATAGTATACTAAACTACACAGAAGCTCCCAGGAGGATGAGGGTGAAACGCGGCCCTGGGGAGGGATATGGACCACAAGGTGCTGACGGTTGTCCCCGGCCAGCAAAGGGCGGGGACTAAGCAACGCTACACGTGGGGCGGAGGGATACAACCAGCTCCACGTCTGCGCTGATGTTGTGCATAGAGGGCCTCATGGTACAGCACACAACCACAGTACGACCACCCGTCTAGAGAAGTAGTTCCCCCGCTGCAGCGTCTAAAGAATCAAATCCACACATCTGATCTCCATCAACCCTGACATTTTTTGTTCACATTACCATCTTCATGGCCATCTGGTTCTGCATGGGCTTCATCAGTGTCATTAGTGGGTGTGTGTGGTTGGTGGCTGGTTTAAAGCACACCTGTGGGTCATCATTGTTAATCAAGGCCCACAGGTTAAAACTGCCTCCACCACACACACACACACACACACACTACAGCTCTAGCATGTTCCATCTGCTCTGTTCACAAGGATTCAAACGCTTGCAATAAACCGGATTCCTCATCCCCCCGTGTCCTTGTCCTCGGGAGAAGCCGTCTAGTAGCCATTTTAATGGCTGGTGGCAGCGTCGTCTGCTACACCCACACAATGCAGTCACATCATTAATGACTTTATGACAGTGTTGAACAGTAGTAGTGTTGTACATCACTGTGTACTATAATAGTATTGTATGTGTACCGTTGTTGCTGTGTTGTGTGGGTTCCTCTCTTTGTCAGATGAAGTGTGTGTGCTAAGTGCAAGTCACTGAGGTAGTCCTTTACTTCACCTCAAGTCCCTTAGACGTCCTGGTCAGTTCATGCTCGCTCGGGCTCTGTCTCTCTGTTGATATTGCACTGCAGTATAACCTATATTAAGTAGTATGATCTTGAATGTTATACTAGCGTATTACTAAGTAGATTGTTTGCTTGTTAGATATTGTTCTTCTGTTTGCCAACTTATTGTACATTTACCTGAGCGCTGGTTCTGTTCTTGGCAGGCCTTCAGCAAAGCTCAACTTCAACACACACTGCATCAATGGGTCAAACTGGACCAGAACAGAAGACAGAGCTGGACGTTTCATTATTATACTATGATTATTCAAGTTTTCTTTGACATAAAACAATAATAATACATATGACATACAATATTGTAGTTTTCTTTCATGACAAAAATAACTACATGACATCTTATTAATTAAACAGTGTACGTTATCCATCCTCATCTCTCCACACACACACACACACACACACACAGGATCTGTTGTTGTGAATAAACTAGAATTGATGTAATTCTATGTGTGTTCAATGTACTTTACGTTTACCTGTAAACTGTAGACATTTGAACCCTTCTGTCATGTTAGTGACAGAAGGGTTACTTACTTTAATTTGACCAGCCTGTTTTAACTGCTCTTACATTTACACAAAAAAACATTAGTCATTACCTAATTTAATTAAACAACTTTTTAAGCTGTAAACAATGCATCAGACAAGTGGTTAACATTAACAACTGTAGTGAATATACAAAGAATAGACATGTATTCCAAAATACACTTTAATGTAGAAAAAGTTCAACATGAATAGTCATATTTAACAGCTTCAAATCACTAAATACAGAATACATATAATACATACTACATAACATAATACAGTTTACCTTGTTAAACTATCTATGTGTGCAGGTTTGGGTGGACTTCAACCATCCCTTCAAGTGGTTTTAAAAAGTGCAAAAATGTGGGCATTCCATAATGGAAGATGGTAGGCTATTCCAGAGATGACCACCTTTGGTAACCTCTGGAATAGTGAAAAGGTGCGCCTGTGTGGGATGACAGAGATGACATACAGACCAAACAGGTCTGTAGACGACACCATCTCCCTGGCACTACACACGGCCCTGGAGCACCTAGACAGGAGGGACACCTACGTCAGACCACTGTTCATTGACTACAGCTCGGCGTTCAACACCATCGTTCCCTCCAAGCTGGTCCTGAAACTGAGGGACCTAGGTCTGGACGCCCCCATCTGTACCTGGATTATGGACTTCCTGACGGGCAGGCCTCAAGTGGTGAAGATTGGGAACAACATCTCATCCACTCTGGTCCTCAACACCGGAGAACCCCAAGGCTGCTGCCTCAGGCCCCGGCTGTACAGACGTGACTGTACTGCCACGCACAGCCATAATCGGATTATCAAGTTTGCAGACGACACCACAGTCATCGGCTTGATAAGCGACGACGACAAAACGGAGTCCGGCTGACGCAATGGTGCGAGGACAACAGCCTCGCACTGAATGTCAGCAAGACCAAGGAGCTCATCGTGGACTTCAGGAGCCACCAGGGCACCCACTCCACCATCAGCCTGGACGGGACACCGGTGGAAGTCGTCAGCTGCTTCCGTTTCCTTGGGCTACAGATTTTGGATGACCTGGCGTGGACCCGCAACACGGAGGTCATGCTAAAGAAGGCACACAAGCACCACTATGCTCTGCGGTGCCTCAGAAAAAGCGGACTAGGCCAGAGGTGGCTAGTGAACTTCTACCCTGGCACCGTAGAGCAGGGGTTCCCAAAGTGGGGGTCGCGACCCCTGTCAGAATCCTCTTGATGTGACCCATGGTGTTTAAAAATATATATATATATATATATAATAAAATAACAATATATATATATATTTATATTGTATATTGTTATTATTTTTGAACTTCACCATGTTCGCGATCGTGATTACCACCCCCCCTTCACGATCGTGAAGATCTGTGCACACGTTTTGTTTTTATATTCCAGTCCCTCCAGTGA